>VNWY01001149.1:0-20018 GCA_009869845.1 Pseudachorutes palmiensis | reverse complement strand
GAATTAGTTCTTGCACTATAATGCATCCTCGGATGAAAATGCCGACACGAGAAGTTTCTTCTTTTATCACAGTGTCGAGTACTGGCGACCATTTATATTTCCCAAGAAACAAATCAAATAATTTCAGAGCAGATATTAGTGAAGGTTTACCATTAAACTATGACAAAAGTATTCCTTTGGAATGTGCACTAGTTGACCTTTATTATCATCCATTTTTACAAGAACGGAAGATCAATATCTTTGGAAACAGTATTGGCGATGATTTGATTAAAGTAATTTCCGAAGATTTAACAATGTACGAATTTGACTATATCCATGGTAGAGTGGAAACTTTCATAGAGCGGACGAACACGCAGTTTGGAAATAGAAAACTCGGCATCCACTTTTCACTTGTGGGAAACAAGTTTGTTTTTTCACAAAACATTGTACATAAAATGGTAAAGTTTGCTGAACCTTACAAGTCCGTCCTAGGATTTACTGCTGACGAGTATGCGAATGGTGAACATACTGCAGAAAATCCCTTTTCGCAAGAATTATACGACAAGATTGAACAGGATATTCAAATGTCAGTCTCAGTTTTTAGTACGACGGAGACTGCAGTGCGTATCAAAGAACCAGTTATCAAAACAATTGAAGACATTATTTCCGGAATGAACAAAAGCCTAGAAAAATATGAAATGTTCTTCACATATGACGGGAATAATCTAGAATTTGAGAACGAAGGATCTCCAACAAGCCGAATTCAAGTCTCAACATTTTTATCAAAATTGTTTGGAATTCCATCCGATACATGGTTCTATAAATCACACGAATCATTTCCATCTTATTCAGACATTGATTTAGGAATCTCAAATTTGTTTCTATTTCTTTTTTGTAATTTGGTTGAACCACAGTTGATAAATGGACGAAAGCTCCCAATTCTGCGCATTTTCCAGCAAGAGCATTCATCCAAGCAAGTCTCTGCCTGTTCTGGTCCATTGCAGTACCTTCCAGTCTCTCTTTCATCTGGTTTTCCGAGTATTCAAATTCAATTACTGGATGAGAAATTTAACTTGATTCCGCTAAAGCGAAATTCAGTAACAATGGCTTTACTGCATATAAGGAGCAAACCTTGATTTCTTAGGTTCATTTTTCATCCAGACAGCCTACTATCAACAATGAGGGAAATGGTTTGTGGAAAAAAGTTGTGTCAATTGGACGCACCAAATAAGAAGCAAATTGGTGGCGGAGGTAGTGAAGATATAATTGAATACCCTTTAGATCGTGAATCAAATCTACCTTGGCCGGAACCAACTCCATCCACTAGCTATCTAGAACCTCAGGTAGGAGGAGGAGTTACGGGAGGAATCAACGAGTCAAGTTATGCCATTCCCCTTGTGCGTGTCAAGGGGTCGAAAAAAAGGAAAAATTATACTCCAAAGAAACGTAATAGTGTAACTCAAAGTGGAGGGAAGATGAAAGGCAAGCAAAGCCAGAGTGGTAAAGGAAAAAAGAAACGCGGTCATAAAAAAAAGGCAACGCCCAAATCCAAAAAACAAATTGGTGGTAGAAAACGAAAGAAAGTTGGAAAAAAGAAGTCACTTGCAAACAAGACACGGGCCAAGAAGAAGCGTTGTGGCGATAGGCAACCATTTTGGTAGCTCCTAAAATGAATAACCCAATAAAAGTGTTTGCAGACTCTCAACCTAGTTTTAGATCGAATTTGGACTTGTTTCATATTAGTACGACTGACGTCTCTGTTCAGAACTCTGAATTCATTACAATCCGGCCAGTTTCATCAACCAAAGACGAGTATAATCACATTGTCTTTGATATACCCCCTACTGATGAGAAATATATGGACTTGAAAAACTCATATCTTTACATTAGAGCCAAAGTGGCAAACAAGGATGGAACAGCAACAGAGGCAGCAGATAAATGTGTCCCTTCCCAGCTATTTTTTTTTTCAATGTTCAATTCCGTGGAACTGCAAATCAATGGAGTAAAAGTTGGAGATGGTTCTAATTACGCATTCAAGACCATTGTTCCTCTACTACTTACAAAGTCACAAGCCGAGTTGGACTCGTATATGACGAGCCAATTTGCATATGTCGACAGCGATTTCGACACTTTCGACGCCAGTAAAAATACTGGATTCGCAAAAAGGCTTCAACTTACAACAGGAAGTAAACTTTTTGAAATTGCTGGACCGGTTATGAATGGATTTTTTACTCAGCCTCGTTATTTAATCCCTGGAGTTAAACTAACACTTGAATTGACAAAAAGTAGTCCAGAGTTTGCCCTCGACTGTGAAGTTACCGAACGAGTGGGCACAACTGGTACACCATACAAGTTTGTCATCGATGAAATTAAATTGTTTATCAATACAATTGGAGTGCATTCTGATATTGTTCATCAGCATCAAACCCTCTTGGCTAAGGGAGAGAGGGTACGATATCCATACGTTGACTCTTTTGTACGTGTATCCCAGCTTCCCATCGGATGCACATATTTCCAAACCGATCAACTGGTTGGTGGAGTTTTGCCAACAGAAATTATCGTATCTTTGATTGAGTCGGACGCATACTTTGGTAAACTAGACAAGAGTCCATTCAATAGCAAACCACATCAGTTGGAATCCATAACGGTCTGTAATAAAATTTCACATTTGCTAGCTCTAAAATATCTTATTCATAGGTCAAGGTGGATCACCCCGGAATAACTTACCAGGCTGTCAAATTGAATTTTGATGACAAATTGTATTTACAAGCATACAGAGGACTGACTGAGGCAACCAATAATACAGGACTGAGACTTGACCGTGAGAAGTTTACAAAAGGATTTGCATACTATATATTCCAGTTGACACCAAAGCAGAGCGTTTCCGGGACGCTGTTGCCCCAGCTTTCTGGTTCACTGAGAGTAAGCTTTCAGGGGAATACTTTCGTTTAAAAAAATAGAAATTATTAATTGATGTTCTGATTTATAGATTGAATTGGGTTTCAAGGGAAAGGGGCCAGAAGTCCCTTTGAATTTAGTCTGTATCTGCTACAATCAGAATTTGCTTGAAATAGACAAGCACAGAAACGTGTACTTTGGGTGAATGATGGATGAACATACTCTAGGTGCAGCATTAGATTACTTTAAAGGATTAGTTCCTTTCCATAGGTTTGTACTTGCAAAGGATGAATTAAATTTAGTAGATGCGAAGAATTATCCAATAGCCATAATAATCAATAATCACATTAGAACTAAGCCTGGTCAACATTGGCTATTACTAATGTACCCTACAAAGGATGGGCCTCTAGAATACTTTGACAGTTTTGCAGAAAAAATTGAAGACTATGGAATACAAGTTCCCATTCCAATGTTAGGTAGAATTGAAAATACAATGAGACTACAGGGCGATAATTCACAAGTGTGTGGATTGTATGCCCTATACATAGTTTACCAGCGTCTCGTAATGAAAAGGGCGTTTAGTGAAATTATCGAAAATGATTTTAGACATAAGAATTACACATTCAATGATACAAAGGTTGTTAGATTTTACAATTCCCTATGCTTCTGTTGTGGAGAAAGTGGCGGAGAAAGAAGAGGGCAAACTTGTTGCTCCAGAAATCAGCGCTCTTAGAATGGAAAGAGGGTGAATTCCTTTCAATTTTGGTTTGAAACTCTGTGCATCATGAACTCGATGGCAGTATCCATTCGTGAGGGTTGGGACGAACTGAATGAAAAAAAGGTCCTCTATTTCGAATATTCAATTGTGAATCAATATGGTGAAGTAAAAACTGGACTAAGTTTTGACTTTCCATCAATCAAATTCAGAGGAACCCGGGCAACGGCATTGGTAATTAATCCAATTTCAGTGCAGCTGTATAAGAAGAAGACTGACGCCCTTCTTGCTGCTTTCTCCATACAAGGAGGAAGTATTTACAATGTCACTAGTTTAAATTTTAAAAACTACAAACCAAGAGCAATAATTCCGACTGTCATCAGGAATTTGGCGAGAGAGAAGACCTCGTGTCACACGTGCCGCCAGAAAGGAATCTTGTCACACAACTGTGCCCTTATACTCTCAAAAGAACTTGCACAATTTGTAAAAACCAATTTAAAATGAACTCTACATTTATCCACGAAGATTTGAATGGAAGAATCGAACTCAAGTGTATCCGATGTAATTTAAATCGTGTGACTAGCATATTTCTTCCTTGTATGTGCGTAGTTAGTTGTTACAATTGTGCACAAAATAGTATTATCTGTTCCAAATGTAAAGATAAAGTTGAGGATGTTTGGGTAGGGTTTTTAAAAAATGACGGATTCTACGTCAAGTTGAAAACAGAATAAAAACCAATTAAATCGCGTCGAGTTTTGAAAAACTGAATAAACTGAGTCTTGCTTAAATACACATGACTTTAAAGTTGAGAATTCATTTCATCATGGACTACTTTGAAGAGTTGATCAAAGCGACTGAAATTGAACTATTGTTTACAATCCATATGGACAAAATGTGGATAACAGTAGATGATGATTACAATGTCGTCCAATTTCCTCCTGAGCTAATGCCTCAGCTTTTTCAAAACTTGTCGAAGCGTCAAATTCACTGGAAAGGTGTCGACCATTTTAGCCAAGTGGACGCGACAAACTTGGAAGATGTCCCATTGAGAGAGTGCTGCTACCGTGTCAGAATGTGCGCTGGCGCTGTCGACGGATTCTCCATAAATAAAGGAATCACAACCCAGCACAATGTTGAAAAACTAGAAATCCAGGAAATTCTAAAGGAAATTGTAGCTTCTGCTCGTAAAATTGTAAACAACCGCGCATCTTTCATTGCAAAGTCTTGGCTTCAAAACGAAACATCAACATCAACTGGAACAGCATTCTAGGTTCACTATTTGAGATGGCATCTTCCTCAATTCAAATCTGGGCTGAAATACAACTCGTCCAAGCTCAGTTATTGTCACTAGCAAATAATATCGGTTCGCCAAATGAATTAAGGGATAGGTCAATTCGTATTCTAGCTGAGTCAGTAAATAAGTTAACATTCATTCTTCTTGAATTGCTAAACTTGATGGGTAATGCATCATTTGTCAGGATAAAAATATTTTCAAACGAACGGTTTAAAAAACTTGCTGACGCTGTACCCAAGAATGACAAGGCGCTTGATCTACTCAGTCATCGTTGGTTGATGCGCAGAGTCACCGACAAGGACTTTTGGCAATTTGTACCCCATACATCTACTCATTGACTTTCAGTTCATTTAAAACTATTGGGCAAGATGGATCATCAAAATGACCCCGTTTGTGAAATCAATATACTCAAACTCCAGCTAATGTACTTGCTAGATTCGATCAAAACTAGTGACAACGATGAAAAGCTGCACATGAAGTTAATACTAAATGTCGCGGAAAGAGTGGCAGATATCTTATGTCTGATTGTTGGGAAAATAGAGCCATGTGACAAAGTAGAAGTTTCATTTCACCTTGACGATCCCTTGTATGAAATATATCAATCCGTTAATAAGCGAAAGTCTGTGGGTTGCGAATGGAATTCAGAGAAAACGATTGCGACTTGCAAGTACTGCAGTATTTCACATGGACCAGAATGTGAAACCAAAGACTCTCCAAACCAGGAATCCACGAACGAAAAAAATTTCAAAGAAAAGTTTCTTCAACTAATGACTGATGACGTGGCAGATTGTGAAGTTGACTACCTATCGTCGCCGTCGTGTTCATCATTATCAACCTTCTCTAGTGCTTCTGTTTCCGAAGACAACGACGAAGAATATGATGAAAATTACGAGCCTGTTGCTCATCGTCTCCGTTCTACAGCGTCAGAATAATGAGGCCATTCCGAGGCTTCGAAATTAACATTAGTCAGTGCATTACCGCATCATGGAAAGTGGACAACATTGTATTTGTGTTTGAATTTACTAACACTGATATGACCATTGGAATGAAGGTATATCCGACAGTATTTGAATTGGATATGGATTCATTTAATCTTCATGCTAACAAACAGTGGGACATTGTTCCTAATGGCGTCGGGTTTGAAATTTATGAACGTATTGCTGTCGCATTATGGCACGGCGGTGGACCATCTAAAATCCCTTTATTTACTTACCCAGAATTGGTAAGCGGTGAATTGGTACAGTATCAATACCAGATTCGCAATGGCTGCTTAACATCCAATTCGAGATATTACAATGAATTTGGATTTAATCACTGCACTAACATTGAAGATTCTGTCAGCGCCTGCGCCTCAGAAACACTATTCTATTTGAACAATTATTTTGAAAAGACTATAAACTCCTCTCCATTGTAGTTTATCATTTATTCATCATCATCTCATCTCCCGAAATGGCTGACGAGTTTTCATTCTCTGGGTGTCAAAGTAAAAACAATACGCAATATTAATTTAAACTAAAAATATTTTGATCCATAGAACTGCCAAAGCAATTGGTGAAAGGAAAGCATGACATAGATGAAGGGGAGGAGCAAATGGAGGATAAGTCAGAGGATGAAATGGACGAGAGCGTGGACAATGAAGAGAATGGGAAACAAATCCTTCCCCGGGGAATGACTCTGTCCCAATTCGAATACGTCAAAAGGGCAAAAAAAAATCAATTGACCAAAGAAAATATCCCAAAGTACTTTGGGAATTCAAAATTGGTAACAACGATCGGAGCAGTCACTTATTTCAAGATGCGTCTTGGATTTGACAAGGATAACAAGACTTGGAAACTTTACTTATCAAAAATTCATTCGTATCCAAAACCAGCAGTTCTTGGAATTCTTATTTCAGATTTAGAAGAAATTTTGACATACATGAAGAAATGGTTTGCAGATATAGTAGAGTCTCTAGCAAAAAGAGTTCCAATTCTAAAGCCAGCAGATGTCTTGACTTATACTCCTGGAGATCACAACAAAGTCGACTTTTGGCTCACCGAAGACGTCTATTATTGCAAAAGCGGAGCGTGTAGGTTGAAGTTGGTCTGGACAAATGGAAATATTTACCAGATGCATATGAATATTCCCATTTTCCAATCAATGTTCCCTGGTAATAAACCAATTGGATAGAATGTCTTAATACAATTAACGAATCTTTTATTCTTTTGTCTTCCAGATTACTTTGGAGCAAAATGCCGTTTTGTACTTCGGGAAATGGAAGAATTCATTGCAGCGGCCGAGGGAATTTTGGCAAAATGCCCACCGCTTGAAATTCTTAGAAATTACATTTAGATTTTTTACGGCGTTTTTACTTTAGGAAATGAAAAAATTTGTTTCAGTGGCCGAGGAAATTTTTGAAAAATTCTTAGACATTACATTTAGATTTTTTTTTATTTACACATAAATTACTAACTAAACATAGACGAATGTAAATAAAAAAAACTGTAGTCAATCCTCATCTCCTTCATAACCACTTGAGTCAGATTCCGAGTCTGATGAATGCAAATACAATTCAGAATGACGGCCTTGGCAAATTTCAGTGCGTTGTTTCTGGTAAATTCTGTGCCGTGGAAAGCCGTAGCGTTTAACTAGCCTCCAGGATGTCCCATGAACGTACCTCCATACTTCACAAAACCTGTAGCGTGGGCCACATGGTGGATGACTGAAATCTTTTGACGAAGAGCCATATTTACCATAAAGGCAGTGGGCTCTAATCTTCATGCTGAGCATTGACTCCTCATCGCTATAGCACGGGTCAGAATGGGCTTCTCCTTTCTCTAAAGTGCAGACGGGAAAGTAAGTTCTCCTTGGCTCCAGTAAAGAAGGGCTCAGTGTCTCTCGGGAAGAGCGGGCTCGTGCAACCCTAGAAGTCGACAGCCTCTCCATCCAAAGACAAATGACGATCTCGACCCTTTCCGGTTCCCTATGTCATCGTGTACCTTTTTCTTAATCTAATTTACTGCGTCGATGCATTTCAAAAATGAGTTCAATTCTACATAAATACGCTTGGTAGTGGAATTTTTTAGGCACATTTATTCTGTCAGTCCGTGGGAGAGCAATAATTCATTCTGAATAAAGAACAATGGCAAACTTAATCTATTTCATCTGCTTTCTCTTTTGTGTTGCTGCATCTGGATACTGTAATGATACTATAAATCATTAAATGGATTACGCTAATGCATTGAATTATTTTCTCCAGCTATTCAACATTTTCAAGACTGCGTAAACTGTACTCAGAAAGGCTTTAATTACCTTCGTGTTCGCCTCCCATTTGAACAAAACACTTCTTTCACTTGTCAAAACAGCCGTGAAATTCAATCTAGGATGCTAATCGTCGACAGTTTAATAGACTCGAAAGGGTGTTCTGATTTCAACACTAGAGTGGATGAGAATTCCATTATGAATTCCATCTGCCAGAATAATGGCACGTCAACTGACATGCAACAATTACTCAATTTGATTAATGGAATCACTCTTCAAGAAATGTACTTTCCCATTTTAGGTAAGACGCTTTGAAAAGAAATGAAAAGAAAGTTTAATTTACTTTCTCCAGGATTCCTTGTTGGACTGCTGAGTGCACTCTTCAGTCCATTTCTCTGTACATATTTAAGACGAGTAATCAGTCGGTATATCCAGCAAAGGGTTGCTCCTTCCATATAAAATGGTCCTGGAATCTTAAGACGTTCTCAGTCTTCTCTGTCATCTCCTTGAAGACGCTCCTAGAAAATAGTTGCACTAGTGAACTTTACTTTTAATCACAAACATCACTGCAGTCAAAAACGCCGAGTACAATAACGCGAATCTCAGTAACAAGTAGAAAAGGAGCTCAAATCAGCCATCCCTGCAAAAGAAAAGAAAGGTAATTTTAATTCGGTTAAAATTCTAAACATATTCATTTCATGTTACCTTCCGGGATGCGTTGCTTTCCAGAGAGCGTTGAATGCAGAAATCCAAAGCTTCACATTTTCCTTTTCCTTGCCAATTTCTTTCTCGTATTTCGCAATGGTTTCTGACATTGCCTTATCCCTTCTCTCTTCAATGACTTCCCTTCGGATCCTCGCACTATTCAACTGATCCTTGAGTTTTGTTATTTTGGCACGCAAATCAGCTTCCGCGCAATCTTCTTCGCTACTGCTGTCCATTATTGTCTACTAATCCAGCGACTTTCCCCTTTCAGAATGTCAAGCTCAATCACAGAATCCAGTCCTAAGCCAAAGCGAGCTCGCCATATTCCCACCAAAAAGAAGGTAAGCAGACGAATATCCACCTTCTTTCACCCCCGATGTAACTCTATATACATGTCATTACAGTTGCCGTGCTTTGTGGAAGGCTGCTCATTCGTTTCCTATAGTCGGGCTGTCATAGAAGACCATGTCATTGAACACGAGTGCCCAACGTGTCAACGGGAATTCCTCGACCTGGCTGAGCATACTTGCGACAGTGTCGTCCAAATTGGCTACGGAGACAATTCTTTCGACAGTCAACCGTTGGACATGACAAACTCCTTTATCAAAATAAAATCGGCTCATCGCGACGTGACTGCTGCATACCGCTGCGATGTAAAATCAAAGGACATTTGTTACGTTGTAGATTTGTTTGATTTTGTAAAAGCAGATTTAATCAAATTGCTAACTAAATTAGTAAATAAGCATAAGGCTATTGCAATTAAATTTTTATTAAGTAGTGATATGCATGAAGTCACTACCGGCCGCACCAGTGAAGATTATAATGTCCATTCAGGAGAATGGATTAAAATTCGTGGCATAAATTTTATACAAGGTAGTGTGCTTAGATGCATACATACCCTTATACTTACTCTTAATTTTATCGCTCAGAGGGGTAGCCAATGGGTGATCGACAAGTTTAATTATGTAGATTTGTACTTTATTGACATAAATTTCCTACCGGGAGGGAGGGGCTATATAGCAACTCCGCCCGACCTAAAAAATAGGAAGGGTTTGGTCAACCTGCGCGTAAGCGACGGATTATGCTTTCACTTATGTATAATGGCCCACTTGAACGGGGAAAAAATATGGGAAGAGTTTGTAGATAAGCAACTTGGTCTAGGTAAAGACATGAGTATGCCAAATGTCCGCTTTCAAAAGCGTGACATTCTGAGAGGGTTGACGAAATTGCGTTCAGCCCTCTCAGAATCTCCAATAAATTTTAAATGTTTACAGTTTACGGCGCACAACGGAGTCTGTCTAGATTCTATTCGCCTCTTTGAAGAGATGAATAATATTTCTGTTTCAGTGTATCATTCAATAGGAGAAGGAAAAATTCGTCTACTCCAACCAACCCTATACCAAAAAGAAATACACGTTTCCCTACTCTATTTGCAAAACCAGACAATGGGACATTACGTCTACATTAAAGACCTTTCTGCGCTCTTGGGGAAATCTGGTAAAAAAACTCATTTTTATTGCGGAATGTGTGGTTCAAAACACGCGAGTGAGCACGTGTATTTCAAACACTTGGAGCTCTGTGGCAAATCGACTTTCACAGATCCAGAGCTTATATATAAACGATTTCATAATTACTCCATGACCCTACGCCAACCATACACGATTTTTGCGCATGTACTTGAACACCAAGCACTTCAACCCAATGGAAAATACAGGGATACAGCAATTGCGTATTCTATAATGACACAGGACTGGGGCAACCTCGAACAACGAACCATAAAGTACAGTTCTGCTCATAATCAATTTGAAAATCTCTTGGTAGATTTACTCGAGATTGCTTCCTTTCTTAAACAGAAACAATCAAATACGAATATTCCATACAATCTGACAGCAGAAGAAGAGCAAGAGTATTTGAGGCAGACAATATGTTTTGCATGTCAAAAGGAATTTACAGTTTATGATCCACCAGTTCGACACCATTGTCATATGACAGGAGCATGGCTAGGGGCGGCGCATATGCACTCCTGCAACCCTAATATCAAGTTGCCAAATAATATTACCGTAATTGCTTTTAATGCTTCTCGGTTCATTGCAAACTTGCTGGTACAGGGACGGGCAAAAAAATTGATCAAAACCATTTTCCCAGTGGGAGGAGTTGATGGAGTGACAATCAAAGGTGTAACAATAAACTCACTTTTGCGAATTGTAGACGCTCAGTCATACCTACCAGGAATAACATTTGAGGAATTTGTACGGGCGAGTGTTGAGGAGGGTGCGTTCCGGCAACCCCTCTTTCAATCGCTGATAAAGGAATTTCCAGTATTCCCTTCCAAGTACACTCCTGTAACAGTCATTCTTGATGAGAATGGTTACATACAGGAAGAATGTTTTGAAAATTTTCAGTCTCATTCCGTAGACTATGCCCATAAAAAATACGGTGCTTATAAGACAGTATGTGCAAAAAACTCGTTGCTGAAAATTCCCGGAATCTACATGAAGTTTGTCTCTGAGTTTCATGTTTTTACTTTGTCTTATGCCTTCTTTTATTTCCGTAAGTTACTATTCGAGCAAACAAAGTTGGATATTTTATATTCCTGGACAATTAATTCATTTGCCATGGAGCATTTATTATTTACGTTCAGAAGTAAGAGAGGAATTGAATTCATGCAAGACGCGGAAATGAGGGAAATGACCGGCAGATTGCTCCGAAGTCCAGTATCAACCATAACAAAACGAATAGCTAGAAGTAATAGTTCAAAATATGGATATTTTGACCCTCGTTATAAGGAATCTTCTATAATGACTTTTGACATAAAATCATGCTATCTCTCAATCATGCTTCAACCTCTTCCGATTTCGGACTATGAATGGATGAATCAGGAAGAGTTGGACAACTTTGATTTTCTGAAGAATGATACGCTTGAAGACGAAGGTTTTATATTTGAATGTTCGCTGAGCCTGAATATGGATTTTCATTCTCAAATGGATGACTTGCCAATTTTTTCTGAAGAGTATAACTTTGTCATCGAAGGACAACAAGCTGGTGAGTGGGATGATGGGAAATGTGGGGCAAAATATTCGCTACTAACGCTTTACGATAAAGTGAAACGCGTATATCACTCGCAGCAAGTAAGCTTAATGCTTCGTTTAGGCTTTACTCTCCAAAAAGTGCATAGAGGTATAAAGTTCAAACAAGAAGCCTACATGTCAACCTTTGCAAATCATTATTTTCAAATGAGACACGCCATGAAGAGCGATGTTTATAAAATGATAGCCAAAAATGCAGCCAACTGCATTTGGGGAAAATGTGTTTCAAATTGTGCGACATTTGGCAGATTTGAATTCTGTTTTAACGGAAACAGATGCAGAAGATTGGCTAGCCAGGACAACTTTCATGACTTAAAAATTCATGGTCCCAATTTAACTCAAATCACTCTGCGTCGTCGCGTCATAGCAGATGAAAGCCTGGTTCTACAAGGGGCTTGTATCAGCGCACTGGCTCAGAGTTTATTGTTCTCATATTATTACGAGTACATGAAACCAAAGTTTGGACCCGATACTAGTGTGCTACTATCCAACACTGATTCTTTGTTTCTACAAATCTACAGTACACATTCAGAGTTGATTGACAAACTAAAAGCTCTGGCCCCTATCATGGATTTTTCAGCTCTAAATCCAAATTCAGAGTTTGGAAAACACCTGTATTCAAATGTCAATAAAAACAAACCGGGTTCCATAGTAATAACTCACTGTGCAATTCGAGAATTTGTAGCTCTTAGAGCTACATGCTATTCCATACTGACAAATGAAGCTGCTCATTCAAAAATTGGAGGCTTGCCAGTTTTTTTAAAGAATCAAGTGACGCACGAGCATTTCAAGAAGAGAGTGGAAGATTTAGAACAAATGTCGATAAAGGCAACCATTGTACAAAGGTCAAACGGCGAGTCTGTCGTTGGTACAGTAGATAGAATAGTGCTCGGAGCCCTTGATTCGTCAAGGGCTTGGTTCAGCAACGAGTTGAGTCTTAGTTTCGGGAATCATCAGTTGGTTACTCCTGTTAGTCAAGCTTACAACTTGTGTCAAAAAATACCAGACACGAGTAAAATTACAATGACCATGTAACTATAGTCTGTTATACCCACTATTCGCTATTGTAATTTTGAAAACTTTAATTCTGTAGTTTCAATTCTTACTAGTCAAGTAGTGGTCCTAGCTTTAATCCGTACTACCGTATTATGAAACAAAAAAAAATAATAAAGCTTTGTGGATTGCAAAAACTTGGCCCAGTTGGATTATGGATCCAAGGGTGTTGAAACGCTCATATAATTTCTTGTGTCGGTTAGTTAACCCTTCTTTAAAAAAATCAGACAGAGATTCCATCCTAAGAGAAGCAAATGAAGAAGAAATTGGTACACTTGTCCATATCATCAAACAATTTAATTGTTTTCCTGCAAGAGTAAAATCAAAATGTAAAAACTTGTGTAAATTAAAGTTGCGTACGCAATGCAAAGATAATTGGACAAAATTATTGTGTAGAAAACACTGTGAGTTGAACATTTTGATCTCATTCGCTCTGCAGCTCTTGATAGAAGAAGAAATCAAATTTATTCTCCACTGCTTTGAATAATGGAGCTGGATTTACTACCCTACACACCTGAGCCGACAAAATATCAGAAACACGGAGATCAAGTTATAAGTGTACTGGAAAGCGAGTTACAGAAATTAAATTCGGGACAAGTTCCCTTGACCAAAATAAAAAAGAGTATAATTGAAGCGTTGTTGAAAGTTAAAAATTACACTGAAAGTGGGCTGAAGAGAATTTTGATACTAGCAGGAACACGAGAAGAACAGATTGGCTGTATGACAATGATTCCTTATGTAACAAAGGCGCAAATGACGGTCGTCATTAGCCCATCAAAAATTCAAAGCTATATAAATGCCAGTACATTCGGGTTCAATACGACGCGACAGAAACATAACTGCTTCTATCTAACTACAAATTTAGTTACACACGACAATCGTCAACAGTTTATGGAAGGAAGTCGTGTGTTTGAATCCTGCAAAGAATTCGGAGGAACTATGCAACCAAATCTTGTGTTCCTGAGTGCCAGGCTCTTGCTAAACACAAATACAAAAAACAATTGGCAGTCATTCAAAGACTTTACCACTGTCATCATCGTGGATGCACACCTTTATTCCAAAAGAGCAATGGGACTGATTTCAGATCTTTTTGATTCCGCAGAAAATCTTGTATTTTCAATCGCCACTACAAGACCGCGTAACCACCTTAATTACCCAGACGTCATTTTGGATTTGAGAGAGAGTGCGTCCCCAATGAGTGAATCAAGTAGCTCCAGTGACTAGTATAAAGTATTTATATATTAATGTGGACGTACTTTAATTTTAAAGCTTTGACGTGAGTCTTGTGTTCTACGTTTATTTCGTACGTTTGTTAGACATTGTAAAATTCGAACTGACCGCAATCACTTTAACATGCGGAAGGAAGCAGTCGTGTTTACTCCACTGGGTCAAGGATTTGTAAATAGTCTCTCGACGGAGTAGACACTTTTATTCATTAGTATGTGTATGTGTTCTTTTGTCAATCAATAAAACAGAATTTGTCAAATAATATCAAGCAGACGCGACATTTTCTTTGCAGTTTCCATCATTATCTAATGTCACAACTTGTGTCATGTCACCCTACGGAAGCAGAAAGGGCATCGTACACGGGCACTTTTTAAAAATTTAAATAACACACTTCCCACTGGATGTATGTTATATATAGCTAATGTTTAAATTTGATAATTTTCCTTCCAGATAAATTGGTACGCGCTTCGCCGTGTGTGGTGGGATCCAAGTGGTTTTCTTTGTTTTAATTAAAATCTTAGGCTCCGAATTGTTCGGTAAGGGTTGCTTAATTTCGCTTTTAGTTTCATGATTATTGCTTTCATCTACTTGATTTGACGCGTTAATTTTATTCTGTGCGCGGCTGACTGACGTTATATTTGTTGTTGGTGGCGGTGGTAGATTATGGCTTAAGGGTTTTAATTCTTGGTTGGAATTAAGGTAATTTTGCTGTTGCTTGGGATCTGGTGGAGCAATTGGGTGACTTTTAATCGTTCCATTCTGATTTTTGTCTGCCTCATTCTTTTTGAAATTGCTCTCTTGAATTAAATTGATCCACCCTTCTCTATTAGAAAGTAGATTGTTTAACTCAATTGGTTGGACTTTGAATATTTTATTTCGCCATTGTATTTCCTCTTTGTGAATGAAAATGTCAACTTTCTGGAATTTGATGAAATCCAGACCCAGAAGTAAATCGAACACTAAGGAGGGCACGACATATACTTTAAAACTTAACTTCATTTCTTCATTTACGTTTATAGAAATGCTGGTCCAGCTATCTACAAGTACACTGGTCGGACCAATGCCTTTCAAACTTAATCTCCATCCTAATTTATGCTGAAGGACGACAAATTTTGGATTAACAAGAGAAATTGAGCTTCCACAATCTAAGATTATTGTGCCTGGAAGCCCGCTAATGAGTCCTTTTATTTTTACAAGTCCTCCATCGCCCCCAATTGATAAAAGAATTTCATAAATTTGATTTGTATCAATGGTTATTATTGGTTGAGTGGAGGTGGTGCAGATGGCTGTGGATTGTGCATATTCTGAGGGGTATTGGAAGATCCTCTTTGCTGTTGATAGCCATTCTGTGGTTGGAAAGCTCTGGGCTGTTGATAGCCATTCTGTGGTTGGAATCTTGGATTCGGATATGGCTGCCGGAAACGATGAAATACGCGCTGACGTGGGGCTCCAAATCCCGGCGTTTGACCCCGCGCTTGCCGGTTTCCCACTCTGCAGACAGTAGTGGCATGGTTAGCGCTTTGGTGTATGTCGCAGTAGACATTGGCCCAACAATTTTGCCAGTCATGATTATTTCTTCCGCAGCGAGTGCACTGTAGTTGCTGATAGTTACTTTGATCATTGAATCTAGGATTAAATCCTTGGTTCCTTGGCATAAACTTTTTCCTTTGATTCCCAGTTTGGTTACCGGAATTCTGAGCCTGAGGCTTTACTGTACCTACGACAGCGTTAATTTTTTCTGTTTGAGCCTCACAAACTTTTGTCAAGTTTTCAATCTTTTTTTCAAGTGCAGCGATTTCATTTCTTTTTTCCAGTGATTCTGCCGTTATGTTGATTAATTCCTGGTGTTCCACCAGGTACTGAGTATCTGCCACTCGTCTAGCTTTTCGCACTAATTCTTCGACAGTATTTATCTCCATGTTGTTCACTTTCTTTAAAATGCTTGGTTGCAATCCCCGGATTATTTTGTCCACTTTCTCCTTCTCGTCCATTTCTGGATCGTAATCGTTACAGAGGTCTACAAATGAGTAAATATATTCCTCAATTCTTTCTCCGATCGTTTGTTTGCGTGTATGTAATTTTATAGCAGCCACATCTTTGCTGGCCACGGTTTTAAAAGCATGTTGAAGTGCTGTGGTTAGCTCACTCCACGTTATTTCTGGCTCTGGGTCTGTGCTGCCAGTTTTAATGTGCTTTTCTTTTCGTTCTTTCCGCCAATTCAAATACCACAATTTTGCGCTTGATTCAAGGTAATTAGGCAATTGTTGTACTTTAATTTCTGGAGTCCAGAAATTGGCTTCTGCCGTTATATCAAATTCTTGTAAATATTTATAGGGATCGTCTTTTGGGTTGAATTTTGAAGGTGGAATTCCAACTTTTGTAGGTTTTTTATTTGACATGATTTGGTTTTGAAATTATTCTCTTTTGATATTGAATTCAGTCTTTCAGAGGTGACATAAGTACTTTAAAAAAAATTAACGCCAATACGGCAATCATTATTAATAGGAACGTTATGAACGCTATTGTTTCTAGAATGTAGGTTGTGCTCATTATTTCGGGTTTTAAGTTAATATTTTTGCATGCAAAAAAAAATTTTTTTTTAGCTCCTGCTTAAAGTGGATATTTTGTTGGAAATGTCGAAGACAAAAGCTACTTTCTGCCAATTTGAGTAGAATAAATAAAGAAATAGAAGTATGCAGAAAAGAGTTATAACTACAGAAATGATTTTGCACATTACCTTTTGGTTCGAAAAACTTTAAGCTGGACTGGTATTGGTTGATTTTTTGGAGGTTATTTTGTTATTGTTTTGAGATTTTTTTGTTTTAAGAATTCTCTGAGAGTGGAATCCAGATTTTGGGCACCATTATTATGGAAAAAATGTTCTTTATTCACAAACTCTCTTTTTTGGATGACTCCTAAACTCAAGAACAATGGTAATGTTCCCGAGGTTAGAAGAGCAAGAGCAATGGTAATGCTCCCGCGACAGACTGAGACTAACCTAGGTCAGTGTATGGCTATTTGTAGGAAAAAGATCTTCCTGGACTGAGAAAGTCCATCCCAAAAAGGGGATGATCCCTTAAGGGGTTTAAAATTAGGTGTTGGTCTTATAGTATCCTTATAGGCTCAGGGGCCCGTGTAACATCGGTTTTAGCCAAAGAACGAATCATATAGAATCCAAAAGCGAATTATGGCTGCTGCTGTTTGATTTGGCCATAAGAAACTTAGTATGTTCTGCTTTTGATAATCGGATGTACTATATGGATTATTGTTTTAATATAATGTTCTAGGTCTAGATAATTTTGAGTTGGAAGAAGACGATGAGATGGGTGATGACGACAAGGATGACTACAAAAGTGGAGACCATAATACAAATGCATGCAGGGAATCTGAGCGAAATTTGCTACAAGAAGAGCATTATGCAGACCTCTTCAAATGGTGCTCCAAATTACTTCCTGACTTTGAAATCACCCAACTTCACCACTGACTGGAAAGATGGAAGAGCCCTCGGCGCACTGTTGGAGGCCATCGTACCTGGACTTTGCCCAGACTGGCCAGAATGGGATTCAAGGGATGGTGAGAAGAACAACAACCAACTTGAGCTATCCCAATGGGTACGTCCTCTTGTAAGGTGCGACCGTTTCTTGAGTAACTCGTATAATTAATTCTTTGACCCTATAGATCATTGTACCGAAGTTAGTGAGCTCGACAGGTCTCACGGACCTCCTCTTGTGCCTAAAGTTTGCCTCGGATGATCGGGAGACTCTAAAACCAGGCGCACCAATTGGTCAACCACTTCAGAGGTAATCACTAACTATTAACTATTCATTTCATTGACTCCTTCCTTTCATTTCAGGCTCATGTGCTCAGCTCCAACGTCTTTAGTTGTGCACTTGCCAACTTGGTTCAGAAATTTGGATACCAAATTCAGAACACCGGTGGGGAGTTGGGTAAGTTGCAGCTGTTCAAACAGGTCATTTTAGAATTCTAGCAAATATTTCAGTTGTGAACACGGATTTGCAAGACTCTGGCTTCCTCTCTGCAGACACAACCCTTGACCGTCAGTATAAGATTCTCGAAAAACATTGGCTGGAGGTGGCGGAAGAGGTAACCTTAAGTAAATGGAGATGGGAGTATATTTCCTTTCACATTTACCGGATCTGCGTAAGACATTTTGTCATCAAAATGTTCACCCGAATCAAATACCCGTCATCAAGGCAGCAGTGGAGGGAAAAGACATCTTATTGATGATGTCAACTGGCGGAGGGAAGAGTTCTTGTTTCCAAATCCCAACACGGCTCGGAGTAGCAGGGATTGCTGTCATAATCTCTCCATTGAAATCCTTGATTCTTGATCAAGTATCAAAACTTCAGTTACTTGAGGTAAGTGAACAAACTACAGCCACTCATTTACCCTATTACTCATTGTAAGTCATTGTAACTGAGTTTGTACTGATTGTATGTGATACTTAGGTGGCAGCAGAGAAACTGAAGGGCAGACCATCCAAAAGGCTGATGAAAGATCTTAATTCTGCCAATCCTGGTAAGATTGTTGGGAAATGCAACACAGGTCCGAAACAATTTTTACTTCTATTTACAGAAACGGAATTTCTTTATATAACACCCGAGAAATTGGGAAAAAGCCACGATATCCTGGAGTCCCTCTACACAGCCAACAAACTCGTGCTCTTTGTCATCGATGAGGTACATTGCATATCCATGTGGGGAAGTACGTTCAGGGACAGTTACAGGGGACTCAGGTGTCTTAGAGAGAAATATCCAAAAATTCCGATCTTTTCGGCCACAGCTACGGCGACTGTCCAAACACAAAGTGATATTTTGGACGTCCTTTGGAATCCGTGACTCGGCTGTTATCTTCCGCTATCCACTGGATGGGCCAAATTTACGCTATAAAGTCAAGGCTAAGGAAGGCGGGACGCGGCAACTGATTGACCTTTTAAAGTCAAATGCGAGAAAGATGAAATCCGGAATAATTTGCTGCCACTCACAGAAAGAGGCGGAGGATGTTTCAGGGAAACTTCAGGCTGCAGGCATCTCCGCAAGTCAAGCATTAATTTTATCGTTTCGCATTTTCCAATTAATACAATATAAATCTTTCATAGGCCGACTTCTATAATGCTGGCAGCGGAAGCGATTCCAAGAAAGCGCTGGTACAAAAGGCCTGGATGGAGGGTGACACCAGGGTAAGCATACTTCCCTCACCTGCAATTTTAGAATTTCAGTTTCAATTTTTGTTTCTGTAGGTGATCTGTGCTACAAGCGCTTTCGGAATGGGGATTGATAAGCAAGACGTTGGTTTTGTCATTCATTACTCACTTCCAAGCAATTTGGAGCAATACTTCCAAGAGGCCGGAAGGGCAGGCCGCGATGGAAACAGTGCAGAGTCCCTCATTCTCATTTCGTATACAGATTCGGTGAAAACAATGACACTCGGTAAGTGACAATAACGCTGCTGTCATTCTTACATTTAACATGGAATAATCTTTTACAGATCTGTCTCAAGAGAACAAGGAAGGAGTCCACCGGATGCTGGAGTATTGTGATAATCTGCAGATATGCCGCCGCGTCCAATTCCTGTCTTTCTTTGGAGAAGAGGAAATGTCGACTTGTCCACCTTATTCAGTGGACAAGTGTGACAACTGCCGTGGGGTGAGTAGCACATTGCTCAGCAAGTAGTGTAAAGTTGGTTGCAATTCTTGCATTCACTATTGGCCAGAGACGTCACGGACTATGTCTTACCACGGCGAACTAAGATGACAATTGCAAAGAACTGGCGGGCCACTAACCCCTTTTGTCATAAAAAA
>VNWY01001148.1:0-20047 GCA_009869845.1 Pseudachorutes palmiensis | reverse complement strand
CACAGATCCATTCCCATTGGTCAAAGTTCTTGACCTCCTGACCACTTCGTGAATCTGGTCCTAACATCAATCACTTCCGTTTTGAGAATTCAAAGGGTTAGTTGAAAAGTCGTGACATTTCAATTGCTCCACGCCCTACACCTTGCTCTTTACAATTACCATCAAGAACTTAATTTGCTTAATAAAAGGCCTTGATTAAAGCGTTAAAGTTACTCGCAATTAATATTTTTACACCTCGTGTGCAATAAGGAATCGATAAAATAAATAATTGAGAATCGTACAAATGCGTAGCCGAATGGGGATTGCATTACTTTCAAGTCATTGGGAGATTTCTGGAGAATTGAAATAGGATCTTCAACCAATCTCCAGTTTATATGGATTGGATGACCAATGAATGGAGAAAGTTATGTACTTTTGCAATTAATCTTAATAGGTTTGGACAGTTCTTTTGTTTTCGAGGAATGCAGCCTCCTGAAGGCGTGTCTGTGATCTGCCAAAACACATGAAGTGGAAGGTATTGACTGTTTCATGTCAGTCTGTCACATTTTATGATGGCTTCTGACCTATAATGTCATTTAACTTGTCACCTTTCTGAACAATGATTTCCATATACCTTTGGGTTTTTGCGTAAATCCCAAGTTAAGATTTACTGAATGTTATTGCATAAGAATAGAATTTTATCTGTTGTTTTGGGTTTCCCTTTCTTTCTTTGTGTCAAACGATGATCTCCCGCAGGAGTGGTAATAACAGTAAATAAAACAATGGGAGTTTTCTGCATCCTTTTCTTTGCAAGTTGATGATTACACGAAATGGAAACCTCTCATCATCCTGCTGAACAGCAGAACTTGCTGATGGGAAAATTGTCAGGGGGTTGAAATAACAAATGACAGCTCAAGTTCTGTCGTCGGCCATTGGCCGAAATCGTTTGTTTTGCTCTCCTTTTGCATATGCGGCTGTGGTTGCAAAAATATTATTAAGCCATGTCCACCGTGAACTGATGAAGTGAGGAATAAGCACCCAAGTTTATTATATACAGCAATCAAGTCCATTTTACATTTGCTCGAATTAAAGGGTGAATAGGCGTGCCCTTAAAAGCACTATGCTAATCCTTCCACAGTCCATTTGACACTTGTCTTCAACCTAGGAAAGAACTACAGGCGACGATTTGAAGTGGACACGGTCCTTATTCAAGAAACTGTGCCAGAAATAGTGGAAAACTCAGGCCTTTCACCATTGCTAAGCTTTGCAAGAACCTGAGAACTGGGTAGACTTCATATCGAGAAATACAACAAAAGTTGACTGGAACTTTGAGCCATGAAGTGGTCACAGGTCAGACAATTCTGGAAGTCGTAACTGCCAAATCAATTAATTTTTACGGTTGATTCTGTTTGATTTTTTACTCAGGCTTTCATCCTGTCAATATCCGTGATTGGTTTTATATTGACGACTGTGAAAGGGCAGAGCGATGACCCCAGAGAAAGGGAAGACTCCAACATCCCTAGAAAAGTACTGAGGAAGTACAGAATCAGAAGGCCAACGGTGGTAGACCAAAATGGAAACGCTGTCACAGTCCCGTCTGTCCCGAGACTTAGGAGAATTCGGGTGAACAAACCAACGACGCCGCAGCCACTGCCAACGGTGTTGGCACAACGCGGTGGAAACTCTTTAGACGTTGGGAATGCGTACAATTTCCAAATCCAGGAGGCTCAGGCATTGACCCAGGTACTTGAGACCTCTTGACCTTTAGTTTCTGTGTCTGCTCATTATCTGCCATGTTTGTTTGGCAGTTGTTGCTTCACTGGTACAGTTTTGAATGGCGTGTATAGGCCATAGGCGCATTGGAATTTGTAATCCAAGTGTGTGCGTCCTTTAAAGGCCACCCGCTGGGTCATGACATGCTCCTGACATGAATTAATATCAATGCAATTATAAATCGTTGCTTCATTGTTACTTTGTTCATTAGAGCTCATACGTCATAGCTTAACAGGAAATGGCTCTTCGCATTTCCTTTTGATAATTCACACGACCGTTTTGTAATTACACTAATTCAAGTATGGAAGGGCTAATTCATTAAGACGCTTTTTTCCCACGGTGCGGCAGGTGAAAGTCCCAATTGCGTTTGCACAATGCAAGTTTGTTACAAATTGGCGTAATTGTAATTCGGCAAAGATCAATGCTTTGCTCTTGATGTCCTTCAGAATCTCATTAAGCACACCTTTGTATCTGCGCCATGAATGAAAAATTAGTCTATAGTTGCGTAACTCCAAGTATGTTTAGTCTAATTGCTAATTGCAGGGCGTCTATGGCGAGGAACAGGTCGTTGAGCCAGTTCGCGTGGCCCCGTCATATCGAAAAGCGACGCCGTCAAGTACCCGAACGGCTCTGCTTGCCAACGTCAATTATAAAGACCGTGGACCGGCAGATGAAGATTCGAGGAAACAACCAGTAGGGACTACTCGGAATTACAGCAAAATTAACGAAGATGGATCGTTTACGTTTGGCTATGAAGGTGCGAAGAGCACCGCTGTTTACAAAATAAGCTACAAACATGAATTTTTTTAATACAGGTGAAGACGGATCTTTCAAGGAAGAGACGCGTGGGACGGACTGCGTAGTTCGTGGGAAATACGGGTAAGGAACGAATTCACCAATCTCATCTTGACTTTTTCTTTTCTTTTCTTCTTCAATATTTTGTACAAGTGTTCTGTCGTGTCTGTCACTTTTGGGAAGCTCGAACGGTGTTGAATTCCAACAAGGAAGGAAACTGTCACAGTGAATTGTGACACTGCTGAAATGTGACAATGTCCCTTTCATCGCGGTTGCTTCTGTATAATTATTCATAGCAACTTGCGATGACAAGAGCGGAGGCGTTTTTGCAAACTTGCGATTGTTTAGGCTTCCCTTTTCTGGTTAGCGCAAATGGTTCCGGTCACCTAATCATTCCCATATGTTATTAGCATTGATGAAATTGACACTTTTAACAATGCCACAAGGGGACAAAAATGACGCCGACACAGTCCATGTGCGTCATAATTGGACTTTAATTTATTCCTTGCGATAACAAAGTCTAATTGTTCTGTTCCTTTGAAATACAAAAAGGTGGGTTAATTAGAGCAATAGATTTTGATCGAAAGTCTTCGATCAAAAAACCCACGAGCAACGTCCTGACCTACTTCTTTCCGAAAGGAGAAAAATGGGAGGGTCGGTATGGCACTGACCATTGCGCAATTTAAATTGGAATTCTCCCATCATTGTGATGTGATATGAATGATTCATAGATACATTGACCCAGATGGGGTTCAACGGGAGTTCTCGTATGTATCGGGTAATCCATGTGACCCCAATGACCCAGACAGGGATGAAACTCCAGAGGAAGAGGAGGAGCAACAAGCACTACCACCAAGGGCAACGATCAGTCGTCCAAGGAGACCGGTTATAACTCAAAATGTACAGCAAAGTCTAGACCAATCAGGAGACGCTGAAGCGATCCCAGCAGCAGTTTATCGAGCTGCTCCAAGGTTAGCACCGTTCAGAAATATTTGGTGAATCTACAAGAATGCGATTAGAATCCACATCAGTTTACTGCTCGGTGTTTTCCGAATTCACATTTGGTTTTTTTTTTTCATAGACAACGACCTCGACCGGAGAGTCAGCTTCAATTCCAACAGCCAACTACTTTCCGTCCAAGATTTAGAATAAACCAATCCCCAAGCAGCACCGCTGCACCGTCGCCGTATGAGCCTCAGCAATTGCTAGGCCGATCTGTCCAATCATCATTTAATCAGGCCTTGCCTTCAGCATCGCCGACACCAATCACAATCATAGACGAAAGAGGAGCCAACAGAGCATTTGATTTTGACCGTGAAATTCAGCGCATTCAAGGTCAAGAGCCTCAGCGACAACCGGAACCAAGGCCGCAATTCCGTTTCCAACAGCCACAGCAGCAGCCCTTTGGGCACCAATTTCGTCAGCCCTTCCCTCCCCAACACCAGCAACCATTTTCTCCTCAGCAGCAATTTCCTTCGCAGCCACAGCGATTTGGGCCTGGGTCTGTCCATCGTTTTCCCCATCGCCAGTATTTCGGTGGTTCCAATGCAGCTTCATTATTCCCACAACCGTCTCCAAGTCCAACTCCTCAAACACAGCAAAGACAACCACAGTTCCAGCAAAGACCGGTGCTAGCTCAGCCCCAAATCCAATCTAATTCAATCCAAGAGCAGCCACGCACAAACTACGGGAACTACCGAACTGAGCTTGTATTTGACCAGGCATCCGGAAGATACACTTCCGTCTTGGTCCAAGATCAGCCTAAATCCGATGACCAGTTTACCCTAACACAGCGACTTCGAGGCTACGTTGAACCTAAGAGACCTGAACAGTTTCAAATACAGAATTTTGGTCAACCTCAGATCCAATACTTTCCACCACAGACTCAGAATCAATTACAACAACAACAGCAACAACAACAATATCAACGGCCTCTGTTCCAGAATCAGTTCCAGTTCAGGCCTTCAACCGGAGGAATCACGAGTCTCCATGCTGATGCCCAGGAAGCCATCAATTCTCCAGCAGCAGGACAAATCGATGCTTTCCTGAGCAATCTGAGCATTCCATAGGAGGGTTTCATCACAAAGCTGCCAGATCTTAATCGCTTCCGCTCCAAAGCAGTTCTTTGACTGAACATTTTTTTTATTCCGTAATGTCGCCTGTCGCCATTGAATCTAGTTCAACTTCCAAAGCTTTACAAGTTTACTTATTCATCTCACCCTATAACATGCAACAATTGTTTCTTAGATTTCAGTCTTCGACCATCTTTACTCATCGTTTGTTAGGCATAGCGTAAGAATGCTCAAATGAGGCGACATTTCATCAAAAAATAAAATTTACAAAAACATATCTCGTAATTTTACAGTTTGACTGCACAGTTCTAGTATATAGACTAAAATATTTTGTTGATGTGGCGTTCCGTGGAGATGCAAATTGCGTTAAAATAATCAAATTCTGTTTCTCAAAGTTCTTTATCCGCCAAAACGCCCTATAGTTTCCATTTTGCAATTTGCAACCCTTGCTCGTGTCGGAGGTCAAGTTTTGATTCTTGCAAGAATATGACTATTCTGGGCCGCGCTCTTGGACTCTTTGTTGTAAGCTTTCACCTTTTTACAACACCTCGTTCAGATTGACCCTTGACATTCGCATTAGGTTCGCGCTGCAGCGGCTTACAACTACGATGCTGAGTGGAGCGTCCTGAAAGGTCACGAGTACGTTACCAAACTGACGGATGACGATGGGGAAGCATTCATCAAGAGAAACAAAGCACTCCTCCTCTTCTTCTACTCACGAAGTGAGCACTCCTCGAGCATTTCGAGGTTTTGTACTTTATGAAACCCTGCAATTCTCATTGTCAATTTCCTTTTAAGCTTGCGGTCATTGTGCCAAAGTGAAGCCAGAGTTTGCCGCTGCTGCAAAAGAATTGGCAGATAAAGGGAGCGAAATCAAGCTCGCAGCGATCGAGTTCGGCCTTTATCCAAAAGTAAAATCATCACTAATTACCCTTAATACAATTATAAAAAAAACAATTTTGGATAGCTTGCTGGGAAGTATGGAATCACTCATGTCCCTGCAATTTACTACTTTCTGGACGGCCGTCTCCAGGAAAAATACCACGGGAGAGAAAGCACTTCTGCATTCGTCGCCACTGCACTCAAGCTCAAACTATGAAATCATAAACTCCTAATCTAAAACCTTCCAAATTGTGTATGGAATAAAATTGCACTCTTTTGCAAAAATACGTAAAGCCTTTTAGCCCAGGGTGCATTTTTAGTCAAATTTGTTACGGATTTGACTTTAATTAGCAGAGACAGGAAGCGGAAATGGAATCATCTCAAGAAATATTTCACAATCATTCAGGAACGAGGCTATAAGGCACGAGTTTCACACGCGAATAAAAAACCACATTTCATATTTAAATCCCATCCACGATCAAGTGCGGTTACTAATTGAAAATATAATGAGCAAAAATTATACACGGTGAAAGTGGGCAGTTGAATTGGAGATATTTTGCAAATTGGATTTTGGAGTTTGCGACGCGTTTTCATGCTTTTGGTTGACAGATCTATTGTTTTAAACTGTTCTGCGATTCGTCTGACAGGTCAAGGTCGAAAGTCATTTGAGCATGACGCTGTTTGGATCGTGATATGCTGGGGAAGAATGGGAGGTTGTCAAGGTCAGTATGAGATGGCTGAGGAATGGAGTTAAGAAAGGACAGGCACTTGATGAATATCGCAAATCATTCGTTTCGCTCTAATGCGAACTTCGTGCAATTTTCAGATTCATTGATCCATCATCTTCCGCCCATTTTCTGTTTCATCACTCAAATGCCAAGGCTAAGAATTGCACAAGGAAAGACCAAACAAAGGAATAAAAGGACTGACGCCATTCTTGACATTTTCGGGATTTCGTCAACAGTTGAAAACCGGAGATTCAGTTTGCACTATGCCTTGAATCAGCTCTTTCAGAAAAGTGGTAACCTACCTCTTTTTTAATTGGATTTACTCTGAATTTTAATGACGGAGAAACTTGATTTTCTGAAGCAGAATGCAAAGTGTGAAAGTAAAAGTTAATGAGTCCTTTGTGTACAATCAAGATAAAAAGCATCTGAACTCAGTGTCCTTAAAATGGCATTTTTGGCAGGATTTGGTTGAATCACCGTTGCATATCGTTCAGCCAAGTCCGGACTAATAGTCACCTTCTTCTGTCCAATTGCTGACTTTTTAATTCCTGTTATCTCACCAGTACCCAGTGCTCTCACACATTCGTCATGCCTTTGAAGTGACTAACGCACAAGAGCACTTTCCGTTCCCAATCAGTTGCGGCTCCTTGTCCCAAAATTCACCACAACGAAAGTCCCCCAAAAACAATGGCAGTCACAGCGAGGTCTTTGGGTGTCCAACTTGTGGATTTACTTAATCACAAGCTCACCAAAAGTTCCTCCTTAGTTAGCATTCCAAATTCATCGCATTCCCACCGACAAGATTCCAAAGCACTTCTGATCAAAGTCTGGGAGTCGCTAGTTCCGATTAGCCAGAGCAAGAACGTTCTAAGTTTTATGATGAGGGAGCGCTTGGTCCAGATACTGGTAAAATACCTTCTGAAAAGAGACGAAAAATAAAAACTAAAAATTGTGTTTTTCTAGATTTTCAGCTTCATTAGTAGCTCCTGGTGTGGGCCACAAAGGTCGACGGTGGACACAAAAGACCAACCTGTGGTCCAGATTCTAAAGCAAATTAACCAAGTGAATGAAGATGGCAGCTACACATTCGGATACGAAGCGGGTGACGGATCTTTCAAGTACGTAAACAATTTTTCTCAATTCCTACAACAAACTTCTTCAACTCTTTTTCTTCAACTGATTTAATTCAATTTTCTACTGTATAAACCATGGAAGGAATTTTGACCAGCGTTTGGCAAAGCTCTTATTGTTCGATTTTCTAAGTTTTTCTAAATCTCAGGGTTGAAACGAGGAACAAGGATGGAGCGGTCAAAGGGAAGTATGGGTACATTGACCCTAGTGGTAAACTGAAAACTGTCGAGTATTCAGCAGGGCGGAGAGCTCCAACTTCATCTGGACAGGAGTTGAAGGCATCAGCTACAGAAACAGACACACGCGCTGTAAAAGAGAACTCAAAGGAAGTAAGGACAGAGCGACAGGTAGCGAGTGCAGAATCAAATTCTGCCGGAGCTTCAAATGAAAGCGGGAGTGCCGAAGAGGAAACTCCATTCAACTCTTTCGCTGACAAGAAAGATGGAGGAGAAGCGTCTGGACTGACAAAGCGTCAAGGTCAACTTGGAGTTTCTAATGATGGAAACGGACCAATCAGACCGCAATATGCAGGACAAGGCCAAGGGCCTCAAACGTACATTCCCACAACTCAACTCCAAGGAGGACAATTCCGGGGACAGTTTGACGATCCTCGTGGACAGCAAGGGTTTAGTGGACCGATTCAGTCGCAACCGTTCTATCAAGGTGGTCAGCCACAGTATATCGGAGGCGGAGGGCCTAGACAGTTTCCTATTGGTGGGTTTGGACCAGGAGGACCACAAAGTCACTACGTTGGACGCCAGTATCAGCAACAGTTTGGAGGATCGCCACAGTACGCTGGAGGTTCACCACAGTTCGGCGGCGGGGTGCAATCTTCTGGCCAATACGTTCCACAGTCCCAGCCGAATCAAATCCAGTCACAAGATGAGGAAGGATTTGTCACTGGTCCACCGCCAGCTTACTTCGGTGGTCAGCGGGGACAGCAATTTGGTTACAATGGACAATCACCCCAAGGAATTCCATTTGGACGTCCTGGATTTCAGCAATCTCCATACCAGCAACAGTTTCCTTCAGGTGGAGTCCAGCAGTTTGGGCGGCCCCAATACAGTGGTTTCCCATCATCAGTGTCAAGTCCAGGCGGGCGACAAACTGGAAGTGTGAGAGGACAGCAAGAGTACGTTCCTAATGCTGAACTCGATGGTTTTAGCGAAGATGCTGATCAGGTAAAACATTGTTCATTTTCATTATGAGAAGTTTGATAATCGTTCAGTAAAACGTGTTAGGATGGGTTCGTTGACCCTTATCCTGGGGCAGAGGGCGGTAGCAGCAAAGAAGCCGCAGATGAGAAGTCGCCAGCTGTAAAGACACCTACAGGGGACACAGTTCAAGGTCAGTATACACCTCAGGTTCTTGGTCCACAACAAGTGCTTCAAGGTCGTCCTGGATTCGGCGTATCACCATACAACGAACAAGAACTCCAGCAGATTTACACGCAGCAGCAAGGGCTTGGCTCCAGGGGTCCACAGACTCCATATCCCCAGGGGATTAACCAGTTTTCATACCAAAGCCAACAACCTCAGTTTCAATCTTATCCAATCCAGCAGCAACAGTTCTCGCCGCAACAGCAGCCAATCCAATTCGGAGGTCCTCAGGTCATAAACGGTGGTGGAGCTCCGTATATCCCCGGTAGAGGGCAGCTTGGCGGCGTCGCTTACCAAGGTGGTCCAGGATACCCACATCAATTCCAAGGGCAGCAGCAGTTTGTTCAAGGTGGCCCAATCAGCGTCGGTGGACAGCCACAACAGTTTGCTGTTGGCCAACCACAGTATCTCAATCTCCAAGGCGGAGGTCCAGGGTCGCAGTTTCCGTACGATTATGTTGGGGGCGTTGGACCGAATGGGTTTCCCCTTGGGGGAACACAGTTCCTGCAGCAGCAACAAGCCCAGTTAGCACAAGGCCCTTCGCCACGTCCTACATCCGCTCATCTGTCCTCTCCTACCCCTGGGACAGTTCAAGTGGCCACTTCAGACTCAAAGAAAGACAACAATTAAATTGTCATGAGTCACTCAGATTAGTATTCTTATTCTTACCTTACATTTAACTTTTACGACGCCGGAAGTAGAGAGTCATGCACTGAATAGGAGTTTACCCAGACCCACAAAGACATTATTTGAGGCATGTGACGTGACCTGAATCAACAGAACAACAACAATAAAACACTTATTTTATTTCAACATTATGCGTTTTAAGAACTTATGCAATCCCAATTATGCGTCGTGTGTCAACGCCGTGGTTAGGTTGTAAGGATGCTGCCAGCCTCACTTCCGTTTTTTCTAAAAACCTCGACCACGATTCCATCCAATTAAACCTCAGCAGGAGTAAAACTCGAATGTCACAGAAAATGGCGATGTCGCGAGCCAGCACGTGAAGCATCACTACAAATCAAAAAAACGAAAGGTAGTAAATTGGTGTGAAATTATTGAGAATGCCAATTTCCTGTGGTTTTAATTTCATGGGATAAATCTTTTCATTCCTTATTTTCTACACCTTGAATTTGGCAAAGTTTTTTTTTGCAAGTCAAATATCGTTTCCATCAGGTTTAGGCATACAAAGGTCGCCTTACTTCAATCTCAACGCCAATTGGACAATTCCTTTGAAAATTACCTTGTTAGAATTCAATTGATAGATATTGGCACCCCGAAAAGCATACAAAGTAAACACTGTAAAATTCGGCTGCTTCCGAAGATCCGAGTTCTACATCAGTCTTGAGTCCTGATGCTGAAAGATGCTGCATCAAAAGATCCTGCGCTCAAAACTTTCTCCAACTTTCACTTCCGCATTCATCTGTCAAAAGCTACAGCCTACAATCGAGCGGTTTAATCCTGAACTGAGTAAAAAAAAATATGCTTTCTGCACTGTGTCAAGGGGGCTTTGACACAGTGCAGGTCATTTTCATTCTTCTACCTATCTTGAGGTCAACTCTTGCGGGGTCATACTTGTCCAATGGTAATCTTATTATTATAATAACCTTATGATTACGAGCTGCGACTAACGTTAAAAATTCTTCCCCTTAGTTCCTCAGTGTATTTCGGTAATCACCAGTGACCATTCGAAGAACGGGACAATTCAATCACCGCATTATCCACAGCCATATCCACCAAAGACACACTGCCGCTATGATTTCATAGGCACTGCTCGGGAACGCGTCCAAATTGTCTTTACAGATTTCAATCTCTACCATCCAGATAAAAACCTGACAGAGTAATTCCATCCTTCATAGCAGAAAATGCATCAAAAACTAAGTTTTCTTGAGAATACTGCAAGATAAAATATTTCTGAAAATTCTAGTTGCGGCGGTGCAGACCTGCTATCTGTTTTCGTCTACTCTGAAGGAAGCTTGGCTCGCGTAGAAGATTTCTGCGGTATTGCAATCCCATTGGCAGTAATGTCCAATGGGAATAAGATGACCTTGGAGCTAAACGCACCGCATTCGTCAAGATACAACTGGGGCTTCAGTGCCCTCTACTTCTTTGTCACTGGTTAGGTTGAAGGGCACAGACGTACCTTGAAGTGAAATCTATTTGACTTTATTGTAGATTTCGGGATTCGGACTGGAATCCAGAATCCAGATGACAAGTGCAAGTTCGTTTTCAACAGCAGCGAAACGAGCAATGGGACTTTCACCAGTCCAAACTATCCTGGGTTTTATCCTAGAGATACAGAATGTAATTACTTCTTTTACGGATATGAGAATCAGCATGTGGAGCTTTACTTTACTTATTTCCACATCGACGGGGTTGAGCCGTAAGCATTTGATATCTCACTATAAGGTAGTCTAGGATCAGAATCGTATTTTGCATTTAAATTCAGGTGTGATGAAGATACGCATTCGGACTATGTTGAGTTTTCCAACTACAGGAATGAAGACAGGAAATATGACAGAAAATGCGGAACCTTGAAAGAACTGAAAATCAAATCAGATCGGAAGTTCTTCCGTGTTACTTTCCGGTCCAATGACCGCTACGACGCCACTGGATTTCAAGCTACTTACCAATTCACAACGAAGAATAATCAATTGACAATCCGTAATACAAAGTCATCAGGGCCAGACTTGTCTCTTCGTCGTAAGGAGCACAAATTCTCAATTAACCGTTAAATCCTCCTGCCTACAGTACATCCGGATTAAGTTAAATTGTACCTTATTTTTACAGACATGCATTTGAATACTATCATCATCCTACTCTTGTCAGGGCTTGAAAACTACAGAAGTGCAGCAGCCCTCTGCTGAATGTCATCGCGTCATCCACTGCGGGCTTACCCTTGAGCCGTCATCTTCAGCTGCAATTCCTTTTTTTAAAAAAAATCAAGATCACTTTTCCAACTCATTCATCAGTACAGTGATGATTGGATCTATTCATTAGCCTCACGCTGCGGGTGTTGTTGAAATAAAAACGGAAGCGGAAACGGATGAGATGAATGGAATCCGGGTTACATTTCATCAAGAAGGCATCTTGTATGGAGTCTCAGGCATTTCCCCCTTCTTGACATGTGGAAAACTAATTGATTTCCGTTGTGGGCGTCACGAGCTAATGCCCGGTTTCGTATTTTTCGGATTTGTAGTCAAATCCTTAAATCCACTCTTCAGAAATTAGGCAGCAGCCAGGATTAACGATAAGGGCGTTTTTGTTCAATGTCTGGCCCATTCATTCCTCCAGTTATCCAGTACCCCTATTTTTCACAAAAAAGATTAACATCAAGGGGTATTTTTTCCTGGACATTAAGTTGGAGGTTTTTATTCACGACCTTGCGCGCCCTTTATTTTCAAAAACTCCTCAGCCAATGAGAGCGGGTCTGTTGTTGTTTCTCCAAAACTCACACGTGTAAACATTGGGTTTTGCATTTCCAAAAGTGATTTTACCCAATTTGAAGCTAATTACTGTCATAATTACCACTCCAAGCCATGGATAGAAGGTACCAGAGGTCTAGCGGACGTTCTTGCTCAGTCATAGGGTGTAATAACACGTCTAAGAAGCTATTTTCATGGGAAAATGAAGCATGTATTCAGCATGGCAAACTCAAGATGTTTTGTCGCTGCCCTCGACCTTTCAGGTTTTTTGAGTTTCCTAACGAATCCAATGACGTGTTAAAACTAAGACGACTAACTTGGATTTCTAATTTGAAGAGAAAGAAATTCACACCTTACAAAAGTGCAGTGGTAAGTTCTAACATTTGATTAGTCTCTTTTTGACTGGATTTGGTACAGGATTTAACACAGATTTACTTCCAGGTGTGCAGTGCTCACTTTGTCGACGGGAAGCCCACTGATGACCACCCATATCCAGAACTGCAGCTTGGACACAATGAACCCATTTCCAGAAGCCGACCTAGACTTCGCAAACAAGCGAATGGCCGTGTGGAGGATGACACAGGTCCAGACGATGTCGAAGTCGCTGAATTTGTCGAGATTCCAAGTGAACAGCTCCTAATTGCACAAACGATGAACTGTAGTGGAGGATTCTAATTTTGATATTTTTTTAGCTGACCCTTCGCCTCTTTGCACATGCCGAAATTCCTCAAGTTCCACAGCCAATATTCATTGTCGTCTCTGAAGTACCGTCACCAGTCACTTCTAAGACGCCCCGAAAGCAAAACCACCTTACAGATGAGCATAACTATGCTCGGAAGAAAGTAATGACAGTCAGCATTGGCACTCAAACCCACCCATCTGATTTCATTTCGGACGATAACGTGAACTTCTACACCGGCCTCCCAAGCTTGAACATGTTCTTGGCTCTACTCACAACTCTACAGTCTGTCATACCAAGCCGAAAATTCAAATCCATCTCTGTTCCTGATCAGCTCCTCCTTGTGTTGGTGCGACTTAGACTTGGACTACTACACAAGGACCTTGGAGACAGATTCTTTATCAAGGAGTCTCTAGCTCAACAAATATTTACCTTCTGGATTCCAAGAATGTCGTCAAAGCTGAGCTCACTGTTGGCGTTTCTTCCAAACTCGCTTATTCAGAAATCCATGCCAATGAATACAAGACTGCGTTACCCGCGTCTCAGATGCATAATCGACTGCACCGAGATATTTACCGAAAAGCCACTCCAATTGCTTCTCCGTGCTCAAATGTACAGTCACTACAAATCTCACCAAACCGTCAAATACTTGATCGGAATTGCACCGAACGGTCTCATCACATTCTTGTCTGGCGGTTATTCTGGGAGAGCTAGCGACTTGTGCGTTGTAAGGAACTCAGGGTTTTTGGATTTAGTACAACCTTTAGACCACATTATGGCGGACAGAGGATTCAACATTGAAGATGACCTAAAACAGCGAGGGGCAAAGCTAATCATTCCGAACTTTACACGGGGTAAGACACAACTAAGTAGAAATGAAGTAGTGCATACAAGGAGAGTGGCAAACATACGTATTCACGTAGAGAGAGCAATTCGAAGGGTGAGATGTTTTCGTATTTTAAACGGTAATTTCCCTCTTTCACAAATTCAACAGTTAAACAACATAATGCGAGTGATTTGCATGTTATGTAATTTAAAAAAAAACCTAATTAAGGTTGGAAGTTAATTGAGAATTTTAATTGTCTCTTGCAATTGTAAAGCATTAGCTCTGTTTTGACTTGCTAGGAATGGTAACATGTACGTAAAATAAAAATATTCTAACTTTTTAAGCTCTATTTTTACATAATTTTCGTTGAAATATACGATAATGTCAATGAGAGTTGCACTTTTTTCTAAATAAAACACAAACAAACATTTTGATACTTTTAAAACGAACATAGTAAGCTGAATTTGCAAGTAGTAACCTCGAGGCCCACTTTGAGCTAACGAGAACGTGGAGTCGGATGAGTTGAATGTGGCGTCATACATTCCAGCATTTTTCATAAAATCTCCAAGGCCACACAGTGTTGGGGATTTAATTTCTAGAAGAAAGTCATCGCTAATTCCATCAGGCGATGCACACAACCATGGAAACTCTTCGGAAATCACCACTCCTACTGTTGAAAATGACATGTTTAACGTATCTTCAATGACCTTTCGGACCAGAGTTTCGCTTGATATTCCATGACGAGTCGCTAGGTTTCCACCAAAAGTAGGGTAGACATGGGCCATCAAAAACGCTGCGGGATTTGTGGTCTGCTTTTTGGGAACAGAGTGAGCAGTGGAAGCTGTGATTCTGATGGCTCTGATTTCTTTCCATAGCTGAGATTCCGATTGTGACTTTGTTTCCACCCGAATTCGGCTTATTAAATCAGTAGGAAATCTTACAAATGAGTCGTAAAAACTGCAGCAGGAAATGCAATCTTGAGTGCCGTGGGTTGTGTGAAAGTCGTGAGGTTCCATTTTGTTAAATGTAAAATTCAAGAGCGATCCCTCGGTAGAGAAAAGGGACTCCAACCCGTCTGCTCTGATTCTGTGCAGATATTCTTCCTCTGTTTCGAACGCAGGAATTAAATTCGGAGATCTTGCGTCTGATGTGTTGGCTAATACGTCTGGAAGGTACGATGACTTTGGTTTTTTAAATTTCAATTTGTTCACGGGAAGTGGGGTGACATTTCCAGCTAGACCTTGATTCCAAGTACACGGCTTGTCGGTACATGTTAGGGAGCTCAAACCGGCTTTGTTAGCTGCTTCCAATTTGTACAATATGGCAGCGATGTGGCTGCAAGTTCGGCCCTTTCCAGCCATGCACTGGCATCCGGCGTCGGTCACTGAGCCATTGGGAGTGGATGAAATCCAAGCCTCGTACTTTGTTTTGTTTACTGATTGGGACGGACGTACGTGTGCCTTCAGGTGTAGTACTCCCTTTTTATCTTTGCCAATCAATACTGAGCCCACCTGATTGGAAATGTAGGGGATTTAGTTAAATGGAATGATTTAATTATCCGATTAGTTTTGAATCTACCCATCCACTATCCACGTAGTTAAAAGCGCTCATGCTCTTGTTTGCTGCTCTGGGGGCACCGTCAACCTCTGTATTGTGCACCAGATAATCGGAAATGCTTTTATTAGTGATCGGTGGCCACGATTTAACATCGTCCTTCCATTCAGAAACTCCAACCGGAAGGAATGAACCGTGGTTTCCTAAAACCATGGCATAAGTCACTTAAGATGAGTCGGGTAACACTGGATTTGTTTCCTTACCTTGAGCTAGTGTACCCTGGAGTGTTTTGCTAGGCATGTCAGGTTTGTTGGTTTAATTAGTACGCAATTAATTGACGAGAAACATCTGAAACCAAGTTTAGCAGATGAGAAGCGCGTGCAAAAACATTGGCCCCCGCCAAAATATTTCAAAATCAACAACAGAATCCCTCTGATTGGCTGTGTAGCTCCGCCCCCCATTTTCTTCAATTTACATTACGGGCATGAGAGAGCCAGGTCGTGAATAAGCGTTGGGGACTTTCACTAACCTTCTCTCGCTCCGCCGACGACCACAAGGGCACCATAGCCTCCGCCAGGTTTACGCAAAATGTAATTCATACTGTCTCTATCCACGGAACAACCATATATCTCGTGTGTGGAATCAGTGAAAATAAATTAGCATCCTATTGTTCTCATACCGGGAAGGGAGAGTGGGACTTTACATAACAAAGTCGGATTTTAGATTTAGGAAAATTGTGTAGTTTAAACTCGTTAACTATGAAAGGAATGAGCAAATGTATGAGCAAACGTCTGACGTCTGACGTCTGGCAGCCTGCCATACGTCAGTTAATTTAACTATTTCTGAGTTTCACATCTTCGGAGCAAAAGTCACAAAGTGGGTTGAAAAATCCAAAAAATTCCAGTTCTATTTAAATTCAAAATTACCATTACAATTGAATAATTATTTCATTTCTGATGAAATGAACTAACCAGAAAGCTCGTGACGCGTGTAATTTTGTTTATTTCTGGTATAAAACCATATCCGTTTTGAAGACGGAATGATCAGTGGCAGAACCTCAACAGCAAACAAAGATTGCAGAAATGTTGAACAGGAACAAGATTTTCCAAGTACTGACTGTACTATGCACTGCTCTGTACTTCCAATCCACTTCCGTCAGGTAAGTGGTGCATAAATGGTACTCATTAAAAAGACCTACAAGTTCAGTTCCATTTCTAATTTTTGTAGTGGGAAGCGAGTGCTAGTGTGTGAAAACGATGCCGCCCATCTCTCCTGTAATCCTGGAACTGTAATTGAAGTTCAGAATGCTGTATACGGACGTAGCAATAAGAGATCTTGTCCCCATTACACGAAAAATCCGTTTTATGTCCGAGATATCAATTGCGATTCGGTAAACTCGCTTTCGTTTACAAAAGACGAGTACGTATACCAGTGAAACCCCACCGTAATTGTGTAGAAAGCTCTACTTTTATGAAATTTCAGGTGTGATGATCGAGACACGTGTGACTTTACGGTTTCAAACGAATTTTTCGAGGATGATCCATGTGTAAATACGTACAAGTACTTGAATCTCGTCTACATTTGCAACGCAGAAGCCAATCTACCAGAAGATGATCCGGTTCCCAGTGTTCCAAGCAATGCAACGATGCCTTTCTCTGCAAGCAATGATACCTTTGGGTTGCCATAAAATTGGAATAATGGAATAAAATGTGTACTAAAATTATTAAAGACTTCATCAAAATTGTGGTGCGGTTACTGAATACATAGCCCTTATCACACACATACGACAGAGCACTGTTTTTTTTCAAGTTTAGTTTCTAGATTCTTACCTCGATGCAATATTTTATTCATACTTTGGTTTCTCATCCCATTCCATGTACTATTAGTTCAAGTCTATAAGATTTTTCAAAGCCTTGACCATATCCGTTGCATAACTTAAGATAGTCCAATCAGTGAAGAGAGTGTAACACCCTAGCAAGCCAATAAATGAAATCATCAGCATCGCCTCAATAGATGGAGAAAGGGAGTTGTTCCCGAGCATGATTTCGCGCAGAAGAACGAGAAAGCAAGACCCAACAAAGGTGACGCCTATGATGAAGATGGTTACAAAGTGCCACACTTTGCTATCCCTTGGGTGAGTGTGGAGACTGAAACGTTGAGTTTCAGGATGCCATTCCACGGGGAAGGTCCACGTGTAGCCATACAGCTGCTGGTAGTAATCAAACAGAGATGAGGCACACGCACACGGGTCGAAAAATGATTCTAGTATTCGAATGCGGACGACCTTCTCCATTGAGATCTGAGTTATTTGTGCTTTCAGTTGTTGCGGTTTCCGTGATATGCTGAAAGTATGTATGTTTTTAATTTGCAATTCGTAAGAGTCTTGTCCGACTTATTATTAAGTAGCCACGACCTTCTTATAGCTCCATGAGATATTTAATCGAGACTTTTCTCATCCTATTCCATGTACTTTGGTCAATTAATTAATATAATCCAATACATTTAGTTCCTTCTTCACTTTGGGAGTTGGAGAATTTAAGTGATATGAATTGCAAAGTTGAACCTCGTGTCTGAGTTTAACAAGAAACGGATATACCACTACGATCTAAAATTTATTAATCACTGCTGAGTTCAAAAATGCTTTTAAAAGTTTAAATACAGGATTTCCACCTAATACAAGGATTTTCGTATTTGTGCGGCACGAGCTTTTACTGCTTAAATTATTGAATAAAGGAAATAAATACAAGTTAAGTCAAATCCACTGAATAGTTTATGTTTTTTCAGGCCAATCGGCGCTCCACTTTATACAGTTTTTTACTTGTAAAATTTGGCACTATACTTTAATTAAGCAGGAGAGCTATAGTGCTTATTCTAAAACCAAAGTAGCACACAATTATTAATAAATTGCTTTTAAATGCTTATGCTCATGTGAATCGCAAATCGTAAGAACCGTTTTTGGTGTTATGTATAATTAAGAAAATCAGTGTCACAAGACAACCCTTCACTCGTCACTCGGCACTCTTCATTTCTTAAACTACGCTTTATATCCTTTTGAAAAAGATTTGCTGTTTCGGTAAAGAGATCTGTCGATGGATCAAGCAACTACAGATATTCTAAAGGATCAGAGCAACTCCGTTGAAATAAAAAAAGGTTTTCATTTCCAAACCAGCAAGTCCTAAATTTGATTTTTCCTTCCTGACAAATCCAAATTATAGCCTTAGCCATTTATTATTTTATTTTTTTTTAGTTTGGAAATTATTTTTGAAATTAATTTAAATTTTAGTTAAACTTCTAAACAGCTCATTTTACTAACAGTTGCTGTTAACTATACTAAGTGAGGTTGCAATACACTACGTGTAGGCTATGTAATGTACTACATAGATTAATTATGTTGGTTTGATTGAAAGTATTCCGTTGATTGTGTAGTTGAGTACGTTGTAATTGTATTCACACATTGTATCCCTTGTGATGGACATTAACCGTGTAGATCCAAATGATGCGCCTGCAGTGATTGGTCTCAAGCGCTTCAGCAGACTTTTTAGTAACTGTCGTTCAATCATTGAATCCGCATTTGCAAGTGAAACTTGCATTTCATAAAGAAGGGATTCCGACAGTTCATGGACTTTCGTTGGCAAGGGTTTAAACAGAAAGATAACTATGAACTTTACCAAAAGAGAAAGCAGCATTAAACTTAGTACTAAGAGTGGGGGAATCAATGGGAAGAATTGGACGCACATGACATCACACGCCACCACGATCCCGAAGAACACAACCATGTAGGCAAAGACGCTGTTGTTTTCAAAACTGGATCCAAAGATGTTTCTAACTTGTAGTCGATTAAATTTGGAGCAGTGAAGAATGCGGAGCTTCTTGCCAGCACATAAGGATATATGGATTGATTTGAGATAGTTACAACCGGACATGGCAGTGTCAACCATTAAAATACCTTGCAACAGTGTTAAACGACAAGCAGAAACCAAGCAGCAAGTGCAGATGGAGAGGCGAATGCCGACTGTTGCGACGTAAACCCAGGAATGGTCCAAGATGGTGTTGCCGAAGAGAATTCTGAATACATAGCTGAATGGATCCAAAGAATCATGTACAGCTACGAAGACAATTAAATAAGGCAGAAATAAGAAATAAAATACGACCAATTTGATGCCTAAATTGATCCATTTGTCTTCAGGTGTTTCAGCTCTCCTTGTACTGTTCAATTCTTTGAAACTTGAAACGGTTGCGACCATATCCCCTCCGTATTTTACGAATGTAAAACTCGAGAAGAGGAGATACACTCCAACCACGAATGCAAGCAGCATAAACATGGTTGCTTTAATTGGTGGAGAGAGTGGATTGCTTCCAAGCATGACTTCGCGGAGAAGGACGAAGAAGCAACAGGCCGTTCCTCCGCAGGCTACGGGGAAGATGGTCATAAAGTGCCACATTTTGCTTTCCCTAGGACGAGTATGGAGACTGAAACGTTGTGTTTCAGGATGCCATTCCACTGGGAAGGTCCAACTGTAACCATGCAGTTTCTGGTAGTAGTCAAGCGGAGAAACAGAAGGGTCGAATAAAGATCCCAGTATTGGAATTCGGAATTTAGGGACAAACTTCTTCATTTCAATTCTTATGCTTTCAATTGTTTGTTCCCCGGGTTAGTTGTAGGTCTCGTTTGATATCCGTTGGAATGGAGCGTACCGCATTTAAGTAGCCACGAGCTTCTTCCTCTATGCAATATTTTATTCAGACTTCCTTTTCCCCTTCTCATTTCATGTTCTTTGGTTAATTTATTAGAGTTACTTGAAGGAAAACTTTTAAAAAAATTTA
>VNWY01001147.1:0-20060 GCA_009869845.1 Pseudachorutes palmiensis | reverse complement strand
AAAAAACCTTTAGACATGTAATTAAATGAAAAGTGGAGGTCATGACCTGATTACCGCAACCACAACCACATAAAAGGTAAAGTCCATTTATCGACTACATTAAATTATCTAGACTTCAGGCACAAATGAGGGAAGCCGTCAGTGATTCATCCAAATTAGGTTTGGTTAGCTGATTTTTCAACAATAAGTAGACAAAATCTACTAGAATACATAAGGCCATTCAAGTTATCTTAAGCAGTTTATACCGAACTGATTCAGTTTCATGTTCAGTACTTCTAAATCGTAATTCGTGACAAAATGGTGAAATAAATATTTCTTTTGACATGTTGAAAGTAGAGTGTCAGGTTTCTCCAATGATGGTGAGTCAATCGGAATTTCAAGTCTTCATTAACCTGGATTATGGTCTAGGAAGGATTAAAATTCCACACGAACAGAAGGAAATAACTATTAGAACAGATTATACCTTCAACGAATTATTAACAAAACTCAGCCATTTTCGAACGAACATTAACATGCTGTTCACCAGTTTTTTGGTTATGACGACAGCCTTGCTTTCCTGCTCCATCCATTCTGCAGCTAAGGGGAATACAAACAAGACTTGTGACGCTGCTGAACTTGAAGACAAGGTATTCATCGTAGATAATTTTACAATACATTTTATTTGAATTGGTTTGACTATAGTGCAAAGGAATGCCCTGCCCAGAGTTCCGTATAGCTAACTGCACAAAACAACAATACAAGGTATTATTATTTTTCGCAAAAATGTTGATCCTAATAATCTTTGGGATCTTGTCTAGGCGGAATATTGTGGTAATGAAGTGTTGCTTAGGAATATAATCCGGCAATTTTTGGCTTATTTTTTTATTTGGACAGCATGTTGCAAGCATTGTCAATATCCACCAATGAACCTCAAGTGCAAGAAACCATGCAATGTATTAAGCTAATATTCTATTTCTAAGTATTCCAGTTTATGCTAAACTCTCTAATTGTTTATGAACTTACAGGATCCACCATCATTCAATGCCAGCATGCATTCTAAAGGCAGTCTGCACTAATGACGAATACATAGTAATAAGTCATTGGAATCTCTGATTTTCACTGCTACTTCTAAATTAACTTATTATATAATTTATTCCAGGAAGAGATTTGCCGTAAGTCTGGTGTAGTATTTTAAGCCAGGCAACATTCTAGTATTTAATGCTTTCTTTTTACTTCATTTGACTTTCCTTTCAGAGGTCTGTAAAAGGTGTCCATATGGAAAAATGGCTACAAGAATTTTAGATCAAGGACAGGGAGAAAATACAATTGAAGAGACAAAGTTGAATTCGAGAAGTGCGAGTCTTGCGATTCCGTTTATGTCGAAATTACAGTCCTTTGTCGACGGAAAATCACGCTGATCGTATAGGAAATAACTGGAAAGATATCTTCTCTGAAAGTTCCTTCAATATCTAAGCAAAAGCGAGTTTAAACCTTGCAAAAAAAATAAAACTTATTCTACAAAAGCCTATTTCATTTTTGAACGTTGAAATAATATAAGGAAATTCCGAAAGCATGGCAATTCAGATTAATCCCCCAAAAACTATAATTCTGCAGTAATCCTTGAAAGCCTGAATACTAATTGACAGCGATTCTGAATTGTGAGTTAAATAGAAAGAATGTGATTGATATGCAAAAGCACACGTTTGGAAATGGGATGGAATATTTCTTAACCAAATCACAGATTTTCTGGTTGATAAATAACCTTAATTACCTGAAACCTTTAAAACACATAACAATAATTCCCAGCACGTAGCACTAAACTCGCTAATCTAGGTTAAACGTATCAGTTATAATTCAAATAGTGATGGAAGTGCAAGGAAAACACGAAAGGGAACATGAAAATATCGAATACGTCAGTGAGGAAACTGAACAGCCAAGATCTCAATTACAATTAGAACGTGTAGATGACGCAGGCAGACATGGTGCTACTAAATACGGTGGATTCATATTTGGAATTCTTGCAGGTTATTTACATGTTTGACATTCTTCCATTATTTTTTGGTGCCTAATTTCGGGATTCCCGCTGCAGCGTTTTGTTTTTCTAGTGCATCTTTCACCTCCAAGATTCTTGCCAAGAAGCATTACCACACATTCAACATTGCACTGTGGAAGTACCAAGGGATGACGGTGCTTGGGCCACTTCTTCTCGTCTATTTCAAATACTACAAGAAACAGAATAATTTCGGCTGCATTTGGCCATTGAATCGGAAATCAATGAAAGTCGTATTCTTTCTGATAGTAAATTTTACAAATGGAATTTTGAATTTTTACTCAACATTTTCTTCTTGCAGCTTCGAGGAAGTTTTGGCGTTTGCACTATGACCCTCCACACGCAGTCATTACAGTACTTGACACTTGCGGACTCTTCAGTCATCGCATACAGTACACCAATCGCTGTGGTTATATTTGCACGGATATTTTTATCAGAAGCTTGTGGAATTGTGAGCGTGCTACTCGCCATCTTCACTTTCCTCGGAGTCTGTGTCCTCGCAAGGCCACCGCTGCTTACAGGCGCAGAGACATTTGACATTGAAACACTGGTAATTTATTCCGTTTGAGATCCTAAGGTATGTTAAAATTAAATTATATTTCTATTGGGAAACTTGTAGACGGGCGTTGCCTTTGCGTTTTCGGCAATGCTCTTCCTCTCTTCCGTCTTCATTGTCATTCGACATATTCGGGAAGCCCACTTTAGCCTCTTCATTACATTTTACGGATATGTCGGAAGTCTAGAATGCATACTACTTGCAGCTTCCTTTGGAGTTTTGGATGTACCGCGGACGTCCACTGACAGTTTAATTTCAATTGGAAATGCACTACTGAGCTTTGCTGGTCAAGTTTTCTTGACATTTGCACTCCAAGCTGAGTTCGCAGGTCTGGTTTCACTTGTACGAACGGGAGACGTGGCAAGTGTTTTTTAATAATACCTGTAAATTATTCTGAAGTTTTAAAATAATTTATTACATGTATTCCAAAGGTCATGGCATTTATTTGGCAATCCTTGATTGGAGTCTACCCTGATATATACAGGTATGTGGGCTTTACCAAAAAATATTTGTAATCATTTCTGTTTCAAAATCTTTCAGCTTGATTGGAGCGGGAATTGTCATTTTTGCAATAATTTGCAGCGGCATTAGAAAATGGCTGAGTACATTACCCGAAACTAATAAAACGAGATCCACTCTTTGGTTTCTCCTAAAGTGATAAAGTTTCCATAAAACTCAAATTTTAGCATAATTAATCTTGTAATGTTAATACTAAATCATTCATCTTTCAATACAATGGAATTTATCTAGAATGAATGGAATTCGATTTATTAAATGGTGCCTCTTCCCTTCGCTCCTCAGTTTAATTAGAAAGGTTTTTTAGAAAATTGCCAATTTAATATTTAATGATTTTGAAATAAAAATTCAATAAGTAGATTAGGTAGATTCATTAGAAATTCATTGCGAGCAAAAACGACCCAAAGTCAAACACGGAATTATTTACTTGATGGATATTACTTTTACTTCAATAAATTAAAATACCAAAACCAGGTAGTGAACGGTTTAAGAACGCCGGGAAACAGGATACGAGAAATCTGCGGATCTAATAATTTCAAAATTCAAAAATTACTCGGCAATTTAGTTAGGCGCAGCTTTTGAGCGTAAAATGAAAGTTTTATGGACTAAGCCACTTTCCAATCTTTTGTCAACGTGAAAGTCAGCCACAATATTAATTTTGAAGTTTTGCTATTTAATGAAGTTTCTGTGAATATTTTCTAAATTCCGAGAGATGGTCAAACCAATTTCATAAGGTAGCATTCTAACTTCGAAAGCCCAATGTCCATCTCAGAACATTAATAATGCCTCTTCCATAAATACTTTAACTGTTTTCGCCTATATTTTATAATATACTTTGTCCAAGACCAGCTTGCGTTTCTTCCTGGAATGATGGGCCTCTTCACCGCTTGTGTTTTCTCAGCCTCGTTGAGGTAATGTGTTATTATTAAATTATTTGTTAATACAAATATACCACGTGTGACTAATTCTTTAGCACATTATCATCCGGGTTTAACTCAATGGCAGCCGTTGTGTGGGAAGATTTCCTTATCAGAATTCCTTGTATGAGATCAATGACTGAAGATAAGAAAGCCAATACAGTTCGTATTCTTGGTATATGGCCATCCTAAAAGTTTTTTATTATCCACATTCAATGAATTTTTTTAAGCTTTCGTATTTGGTTTGATTTCAATCGTGCTTGGATTGATTGCAAAGTACATGGGGTCCTTACTGCCTGCGGCTCTTACCACTGTAGGTGCGTTCAGCGGTCCACTTGGGACTGTATTTTTAATGGGTCTTTTAATTCCATGTGTCAACAAAGTTGTAAGAACAGATTGAAAAATTGAAGAATAAGAATTGGCTTATAATGACTTATATTTTTAAGGGTGCCATTACCGGCATGGTCGTTGGTGTTTGCAGTATGGTTTGGATCGCAACTGGTGCGATTATAACTGGGATGAAGACGCATGTTCCTTTGCCTTTCAGCACTGACGATGATGCGATGAAGACATAGGTTTTAGGAACGTCACGCTACCCGGGAACACCAGCCAAGCAACATCTAATGAGATTCCTATACTGTAATGAGCCAAAATGATTCATTGTTCATCTCCTGGCAATTCATTTTAATATTTCAGAGAATGGCCGGAAAAGATTTACAATATATCGTATATCCTGTACCCTTTTGTTGGAGGAATGATTACATTGATCGTTGGAGTCTTGGCCAGCATAATTTCAGGAGGTGATACATAACTGTTTCACGCGGACTTATCAAATGAATTGTTTATCTCCAAGGTTGGAAGCAAGTTAATAACGTCGACGACGAATATCTACATCCACTCATACGAAAGAACAAGAGCACTTTTGTAATTCGAGCAGAACAACATGGTGTCGGTTTGGGGGACGATAAATCCCTTTTGAATTTTAAACACCGGATGACCTTACAAACCGAATTCTAAGCTTTTAAGTTACATTATATAGACATTGATAAATAATTTTACTTGATTTTTCGCATTAAAAAGTTTTCAGCTGTGAGCAAACATAATAAACCTTCTAATTCCTTTCGGTTTGCTGGCAGTTTGAATTATTTTGTATTCGGGAAGAGTCTAATTCTGCCAATCACTTTTGCCAACGATGAGAAAAGTTACTTAGTTGCTTATTAAGAATTCATTCTTCCCGCATTCTTTCATTTTTAATTATTTTTTGCCAAAGTTGATGGAAAAAGTGAAGCAAATAACGAGTCGCACAATGAAAAATCAGGTCCGTTAAAAGGTGCCGTAAAACCTTCAGTTTTGTACTTTGTCAAAATCCTGGAAATCAGCGTAATTTGTACAGAAAAGCGTTCAACTGATACCATAATTTATCGTGAATGTAAAGTTGTTCCTTTTGTGTAATATGTATACTTCGCCGCTTGACTTCTTGAGCTTGAGAAGCAGAAGAAAACTCGACTGAATTATTCCCCAACCTCCTTGCATTTTTATTTGTTTTTCTTCCAGACATTCGGCGTCTCTTTTGTTTGTTTTCAAGGGGGAAGAAGGGACTGGACCGGAAAGAAAGTCTCAGACTGGAGGGAGTTTGTTCCCCTGTTTAAAGATGCATACGTTAGTTTTGTGTATCCAAAAGGAGAGAGGCAACTGTTGAATTTCTAGGAAATGAAATGCCTCCATTCGACACAGAAGAGGAGCTGGAGTGACATGAAATATTCAGAGCGACGAAGTCATTCCACTTTCCCTTTCTCCATTCGACCTAACTCCTAACTGCCCATAAAGTGAAACCAAATCAGAGGAAGGGAGTCCAATTCCAGTTCAATCCTCAATCCAGAATAATAGTAAGAGAAAGATATAAGTGGGAATGGGCTACCTGCGTCTAATTGGAATGGCACTGCCAGAGTCGTTAGTTCAGAATTCGTCTTGGTTGTGGATGTAATGGGCCACACTCTACTCATAAAAACTCACTTAAGGACCATTATTCAGCACCAACCAATCAGAAATTTACAGTCGTGATACACAGTTGATATCCAAAGTTTAAAAGGGCATTTTTTGGCAAAGTTGTACATCCCCAGGTGGAACAGCAACAGCGGGGAACTGTAAAAAAAGAAGGGAGAAAGTTTGAATTTTATTTTGTTGATGAATGGGACTTTCTCGAAGAGGAGAAGTGAATAATAAATAGGAATCGCAGAAATCATAAAGTAAAGAGACTTCCCTCTCTCTATTTATATTCCGGAACATAAAGAAATCCAACAGGAGAATGGAGAAAGTCAAACAAATCCGCTCGCTTTCCCTTCCTTCAGGCTTTCAGAGTCCAAAAGTCAATAACAACAACAACTTCAAATCTAATCAGTTCATCTCCTCCGGAAGGAACACGGGCTGTCCAACATGTTCCATGTTCATGTGACCATGTCACTAGAGATGTTGTCAATGCGTCATATCACTCCAATAAACTCATTTCACCTGTGTGATGTAAAGTGTAAAGTCTTTTACGTGTGGAACAACAGTCTCTACTAGTACAGTATGTCCACAGACATTGTTGCCCCGGGGATACTAAGGGGGAAAGTTATCTTCCTCATATTCCAGCCATCGAAAGGGAAAATTTTGGCTCATTAGGATCCCCTTTCAGAGTGGAAAAGTGTAGAAACTTCAAAGAACCCTTCCCAATTGAATTGAGCTCAGTGACTCCTCCAGTGGAAAAGAAGAAAGGAACCGACACGCTGTCGTCGACACTTGTGACTCCCCGGACTTTTGACTTTACGGAGCTTTCGGATGAAGTGATGACATGGACTCTGTCTCCCCAGGGACACTCACACAGACCATACTCTGTCGGAATACAAAACAACTTGGTCTGCGTGACAATTAAATTGAGAATAGTCTAACACACGAACTGAAGCACGGAATAAATAAAAAATTTCATTTCAACAACTTATATATCTTACACTCCACATTGGTTGACAATTGACCTTGGTGTCGTCACACTCACATTTAGAGTCCAGGATTTTGAACTTTCCATTATAAAAAAGCATACTGGGAGAAATTGAAAGGAAAATGGGTCAGAGAGTGAAAGTTTTCTGGGGTAATTCTAGAGCTTCTGGAGAAAGTGAAAAAGGAGGAATTTTCTCCATTCCCGAGTTTTTCCGAGTACGAGGTGGTTCGGCGGCTTGACGGGAAGCCTCAAAATCTCCCTCAACCTCGCAACCACGGAGGGTAGCCACTTTTTCCAAGACTTTCTCCATCTCCTCCACCCGAGAGATTCAAAGGCAAAGATCCAAAGGGAGCGGGGGATGTGGTGGAGTCAAAGATGGGCTGGAAGTCCCTGATTTTTCTCCTTTTTCTTCTCTAAAGAAAGTAGCAGGTTGTCGCGTAGCATAGCCGCTGATTTTTGCAGCGTCTGCTGGGCGGAGTTTTCTCTTTCTTAGACCACGGACCCCAGCCCTAGCCCACAACCAACCCAAGATTCCCACCACTTTCTCCTTTTTTATTCCCCAGCTCCTTACCCACGAACCACCGCCCACATGGACCCCACAAACTCCAACCATCAACCCACCACCCTCCGCCCTCACTTACTCATTTTCATCCCCATCATCCACCGCCAACACAAAAATACAAGGCAATGGGGAAGAAAGAAAGACGAAAAAAGGAACAACTTCGGCAGGCGGATACACCACTCAACCACCACCAGCACAACCACAAGGAACAAACCAACAGGGAGAAAGCTTAGATTTTTCTTGAACCAATAAGCACAGGATTTAAAATTTACCCTCTACCTTTATTCGGCCGGGCGATGGTGGGCCTCTTTCCCATTGCATTGCCACCGGTAAGGTCAAACTTTCACTCAAGCTACAAATCTCATAAAACGTAAATTTTTAGCTGATGACTCCAACGCTCCTAGCGGAGATGATGAGTGAAGCCCCAGGCGGGGAGCTTGTAAGAACCGGAAGTCCGAATTTACTTTGTACTGTTCTACCTCCGCACTGGAGGTCGAATAAAACACTCCCGGTACCATTCAAGGTAAGCTTTCCGTGTCATTTTTCTTTCACGTTGATTTGAAATTCAAATTCTCTGCTCAAAGGTTATTGCCCTTGGTGACATTTTAGACGGGACGCTTGTGACAGTCAGGTATGAGGATTGATTAAAAGTTTTTTACAGGTTTACATTATATATTTTTTTAACAGGGCTGGTAATGATGACAATTACTGTGGCGAACTAAGAAACGCCACTGCCCTGATGAAGAACCAAATGGCAAAGTTCAATGACCTCCGCTTCGTGGGTCGCTCAGGCAGGGGTAAGTGTAAGTATCTCCCAAGGAGACACGCCCATGCACATCCCTCTGAAGAATGAAGCTGGTAGTTGGGGTGTGGATGGGGGTGGTGGGGCCTGCGGTGAAAGTGGGTTCACTTTGACTGATTTCAACAGGGAAAAGTTTCAGCCTCACAATCACAGTGGGCAGCAATCCACCACAAGTGACCACTTACTCAAAGGCAATCAAGGTCACTGTAGACGGACCCAGGGAACCACGATCTAAAACACGTAAGAGTTTCAATTTGTTCGTCCCCTACGTGAAGAAGAAAAGGGGCCAGTTCCCCCAAGATCCCTTGCTTGAATGCAAATGAGTGAGGCACAGTGGAGGACAGTTTACGATCTGAATTTTACGACCCTCATTGGAATGACCCCGGAGGAGAACTGATTGACCCCATCCTTATAACATGAATGACTGAATGTGAAGAGATGTGTGTGGAAGAAGAAGGGGATGATTGGATGAGTCCCACGGGGATCCGGGAATTGGCTCTTTATGTTCAAAATCAAAGGTCTTGCCTCAACTGAATCTTCCGTTTTCACTTGACACTCACAGAGTTTTTGGCAGGTCATGGCCACTTCCCACCCTTTGGCCTCCGACCTCCAGGCCACTTTTCACCAATGGACGCTCTAGCTCATCATCACTTCAAACTTCAACATCCCCTGGGTAAGATTTTAATTCAATTTCACCACTCTCCAGAACTTTTACCTTTTCCTTAACCCTCTGCACGTAAAAGAAAAAGTCTGTGGAATATCTGAGATTATCCAATGACATTTAAAAGGAGCTAAATATCAACATTAGGAGCTGAACGCCTCATTAGGCACCGCACTCTGCTGGCTTATTTCCAATTTTTCTGTCATTTAGACTTTCACTTCCACTTTGAAAAAAAAACCAGACTCCTGTCAAAACGGATCAATTTTCTCCCAATTGAATCCCAATTAGGAGCTAAAAAAGTTGAAAAGTTTTCGTGACGTTTTAACGAAAAGGACATGGGAATTATGATAGGAGGGCCAAAGTTATTTCTGGTGTGAACTTCAGTTTGGCGGAACGGATGGAATTTGAAGCTTGACAATGGAAAGAAAAGAACTTCCGCCTCCACTTTCTCCCCTAACTGAAAGTCTTTCTTCCACTTTGAATTGTTTTGTAAGCGAGGAAGGAAGTGAGGGGTCATGGACTATGATCTCATGGAGCAAAAATAAATGCCAACTCCTTCAATAGGAAAAAGAAGCGGAAGTGCAAGTCAATGGAGGTGTCAATACGCTTTTCCTGCTCTTTATATAGAGTTTTATTTTGTAGGATTGGGACAAGGTGATTGGCCACTTGGTCTTAGTCGACCACCTTACCCACCTTACCTTCATCAGGCAATCGCATCCGGACAACCTACTGGACCAACACCCTCCCCACCTGAACCACACAGACTCACCCCCTCGAAACGACAATCACCACCACTCCGCAGTCCGCCTGGTTTTGATAAAGAACCACCAACTCAGATTCGTCTTGGACCCCTGAGCGAGATGACCTTGGACCTGGTTAAAAGCCACCCTTCGTTTTGGGCTACCCTTGGGAACGGAGCGCTAGCTGCTGCTGCTGCAGCTGCCCGCTCGCCTTACGGCGGTCCTCCTTTTCCTTTCCCACACCCTTTGCTGTACTCACAACTCTGTTCCAATGCGTCATGGGTAACTTCAGAAATACAAAACGTTATGGCTAAACTACAGCAACAACAACATCAGGAACATCAAGTTGAGGAGCTCCCGTGCGATCGAAGGAGTCCAAGCCCTAGTCCACCGCCAATGACGAAAATCCGAAGAATTAGCGACGAAAACAGTGGGAAAGATGAGAAACGGGAAAAGCGATCGGGTAAAGATGAGAAAGGAGCGACAGTTTGGAGACCTTATTGAGCCATCTTTGAATAATTTCGTTGAAAATAAAAAAAGAACTCGGATTCTGCGCAGTTGGGTGTTGTTGACGGCAGTTTACTTGGTATCTGGGGAGTGGGTGGGTGGTGACTTAATTAGAGCCTCGTGATAATAAATCAAGGTTCCTTTCCACCGGGTGACTCCATTAGAAGCAACTTTCTCTCCACACTTTCCGCCCTTGTTATCTCCTACTTTCACTTTTCCTTTTTCATCTTCGTACCTTTGTATCATTTCCTGTTGTCAGGTGTTGTTGTCAAGGCGTGTTTCCAATAAATCAATCCTTCCTACCCAATTAGAAACACTACCATCCTCCGTGCTAGCGTGTGAACTCCACATTCTGGATGAGGAACAATCCCGCCCTTCTAATCACCACGACACAATGGGATTCCTCATTTGAATTCTTCTCTCGCTTCCTCATCAGAATCAAATGGAAAGGTTAATAATAAAGTTTAGATGCGGGGAAAAACTCCGGAGTTCTTTTTTAGGCTTCCACTTGGCTGCACTCCTTCATTTTTATATTATTCATTTTTCCCCATTCGATGATACTTCCGAGCAGCATTGGAGAAGAGACTGGATTGGTTTTCTCTATTAAAAAATATTCCACGGAAATGAGAAAGAAAGGAAAGTGTGAAGGTGGCTGGTGATGAGGGGAGTGGATTCCTTTGATTTCTCTGGAAATGAGTTCCTCCTTTCCTTAATGAGCAAAAGGCTCTGATTTATTCCCATCGTCAGGATCCACATCCACTAACTTCCGTCGTCATCAGGCGGGCAGTTCTTCACTTACACAAGGCTGATGGCCCTCCTGACAAAGACTCATTACAGGGAAACACTCGACTCATCAACGACAGAAACAAGCGTCCATTAAACCAGGGAAAGTGGGGAGGGGAAACGATGCCAAATTCTTCAAACAAAAATAGTCACATCAATTATTCTTTTTACGTTTCAGATGCTAAAAGAAACTTGAAAAGTTTCTGCATTTTGCCAAAATACACTCAAGAACAAAATACACGCAAAAAGCATGGGCTTTTTTTTAAAAAAAAAAAAAAGTTTGGTACCTTGTATTCCTCCACCTTGCTTCAAGTTAGGTTACGACTCCTTAAAAACAACCTTGTAAATGGCAGTTATCTTAGTTTCTATTAGGCTTTGTAACTGAATTTGACAATTTTAAGGTTGATTACTCAGAACTTGTTGTTGAGTCTATTGATTTTGTTTTCCATTTTTGCATGAAGTTCGTATTTTTATTTTTGTGTTCAATATCCCTCCAGATGGAAAGCGGAGAACACTGTGTCCAATTAAGTTTAGGGACTCACTGCCTCTGAGTATTTCTATCTGCACAGCATGGTTCCGTTGGCTTCATCTCTGTTAGAAAACAAAAGAGAAAGCGGTGGAGGGGTGGCAGCGGATGATAGAGTTAGAATTCCATTTTCCATATGTAATGGCGGGATAAATGGATGCGTATGATGTTGATGCCTGAAGGGAAGAGAAGACTGAATTAGGGAGCGCTCACGTGTTTCCCCAGCAGAGAAAGTAGGCGAACATGGAAATGTGAGTCCTGACAAGGTAATTTGTCTCATGGAGTGAAAGTGAGCCAAAAGCAGAGAGAAAGTTGACATATCACACACACCCGTCTCCCCTTCTTTCCCTTCCTGAGAAGTTACGAGTCCGGGCCAGTTCTAACTTCCCAACTGCTTTAGGAATGACAGATTTAGTTGTGAAGTTGAGTTTAATTAGGAACCAACGGAATGAGGAATGGAGGGAGAAGAACAAATCAGCTAAAAGCTCCCGCACCCACAACTCTCACTCCCTGGTCAACATTGTTTCCACTTCGGGAGATTCTCTTTTTCCAGAGACAAGAAGATATAAAAAAAAGTATACTTGAGTTTATTACTCAACTTTTATTTCCGTCCAACTCCCTAACTTTCTCGTTTTCGTTGATTGTGTTTGGGGGAGTGAAGGAGGGGGGTAGGGCATTCTATGAATATTCATGAATTCAGATGAGTTCTGATGGAATTTGGTTCTAATTCATTGGAACTGAATGAAATTCAATTGGGAAGGGAGTATAGTGGCAGTTGGCAAGACGAAGGAGGCTTCGGAAGGAGACATAATGAAGTTTAATGAAATAATAATTAATGAAACAAAGGAAGGGAGGAGGCTCTAATCCGCTTCAGTTCCTTTTCTAATTCCCTTCTTTGCACGACGAGAGCATAAGGGAAGGCTACCGAGGCAGAAAATCCTTAGCACAAGTCCACTTCCACTGCCTATAGGCTTAACTGGGGCTGCCTGATTTTAAATAACAAGGAAGAAAGGAGGAGAGTGAAAGTTTCTATCTCCTTTCTCCATGGTGAGAGGTTAAATATTTGATAATTTCCTCCTCTACGGCCCTATAGCTTCCGAGTTCCCTTGCTCTAAAATACAAAGTTGGAGGTAGTAGTTTGAGAGTGTGATGATGATGAGAGTGGATGAGATCCAAGGGAAAAGGAGCTCATTAGCAAACACAAAGTAATTAACAAAAGATCCAAATTAAAACCAAAAGACCCCTTTCTCTCTCATCTTGCCCTTGAGATCAACTCTACTAATGAAACCTAATGGGCACGTGGGCCTTTACTTTCACCTTTTTTCTGTAAAAAAGAAACTTTTTTCCAGAAAACTTTTTTATTTCTCAAGATCCCATGTCGGAATTCCATGTATGAGGGCGTAAGTGAGTGAGTGTTATTTGAAAGTAAGTGGGTGTGAATGCATAATTTATTGATTCCCCCAAAGTCCAGTTGGCAGCAAAGGAATCTCAATTTCTCAATTCAAAGAGAAAGTGCAGCTTTCCCTTTTATGTCCTCGGCTGACCATCTGCATCTCTTCCCATGAAATCCAATACCGAAAGGAGTCCATTCCACTCATTCAAGTCATTCAAGCATCATCCATCGAATCCATGGAGACACTCCCTACCTATCACCATGTCCATGTTCCCAGTCCAAGGACGTGACGATGGTGACAGTTGGTCGAATAAGTGAGACTTATCCTAGACGTCGTGAGTTTAGATTTCTTTCTCCTGACTTGGTGCCGGTGACAGGAGTTCACCCTTCTCTAAGTTGACAAGGCAGGGAAATGACCGAGGACCCACGACGGTTGCCCGCCCGACCACTTCAAAGAATCCCTCTATTCTCCCTACTTTCCTCTTCCAAAAGAAGATGGAAAAGGAAGAAAATGAAATGAAGATGAAGATGAATTGGGAGCGGAACTGAGGAGAAGGGAGACTCAGGATTTATGTCCAATTTACCAAATTAGCTCTTCTGCCTCTTGGCTCTAATCGACTACGGTGGCTCTTTCTGTTTTACCACCATAGTCGCTGACGGCGTCGTCGTCCACTTACGAAAAAGAATGAGCGTGAAGACAATTGAAAAACATGAAAAAAAGGCGACCAATTGTGTTAAAGCTCTCTGGCGAATCAAGAGACTTCCGGTAAAATCCAAAAGCGAATAAGTTATGGGGTGTGATATTCCGCAGAAGGGGGACAAGGAATAAAGTGAATCCACTCGACCAGAGACAATAGGCGTCGTGTTTGTAAGGAGAGACGGACGTGATGCCAGTGGATTTGACCAATTCATCTTGAAAGGAAAAGGAGCACAAAGAAAGGCACACGCCGTGGAATTCGTCTAATCGACTCTGACGACACTTTTGCTCATTGGGAAAGAACCAATGCAGTCAGAGGCAGTGGAAAATCTTTCCAGCCAACCTTATAACATGTCCAATCATTTTCTCATCATGTCCTTAGAGGAAAATCGTGCTCAAGCTAATACATAAAAATGGACACTCGTATAAAGTTGAATCCATGTCATTAAGGTAACTACGCCCAGCATTCAACAAACATATGAAATATTTATACGCGGGTATTAAACACAAATAATTCATCCCAAGCACCATCTTTAATCCATCGTTAGTGTGACTACGTAAATATTGTGTACAATTTTCTTTTCACAACAATCCATACGGCTATTATTAATTCACATTATTTTCAACCCTAATGATTGTATAAGAAATTAGCATAACATTAAACCTAATTGGTTTCCAATTAAGGTAAAAATGTGTCCAGTTGAATTTTATAGCACGAAGCCCTATCCTCATACTACGTCATAACTAACACTTTGCTAAAGCTTTTTAATGTACAATGCCTTCTGATCTAGCAACTGTTAAAGTGTATGTAGTAGTAGTAGTAGTATGTAGTGTATACTACATAATTTAGAACGTCAGTATAAGAGTTATTACATTGTCTAGCACAATTTCGCGCATTATGACAACAAAAGTATTCCGTTTGATTTCGTAACCTCCACCAAGATTCCATCGTAAAGGTGAGCAGGACCTTACGAATTGACGTTCAGCTGGAGCCATTCTGTGAGTTTTCCAAAAAAGTGCGAGGGAACTTTTTCGACAACTCGGTCATATAGCCAGCTATAGGCATGATTTCTGAACAGAACATGGAGCAAACGACGACTACCATGAAAGCCAATGATCTAAACATTAACATTGATAATGAAGTCGGACCGCCGATACGTATCAGTGAATACAGTGCACTGATCATAATATACGAAGCCGAAGCAAGTGAAATTGGCATGCAATAAAAGACAATATCGTTGCAAACTCCGTGGAAAACTTGATGTGCTCGGTATACGTACTGTAGAAATTCTTTTGCATACGCATTCCGGTTTAGCACCATCCTAAAATTACAATACAATACAATAATCGAATAAATTATAATAAAGCATCTGAAATAAAGTTTGACTTACCACTCGTTCTCAAAGTTCAGCCAACGGCTAATACAGTTTATAGTGACAAGTACTACAAGGAAGAATAATAGCAAGTAGTAACAATCTACAGCAACTATTGTAGCTGTGCCAAATGTGAACAGTTCTTGCGAAAATGGAAAGAAATCTAATACAATTCGAAGATAAGTAAAAACTGCAAATCTCCTATAAGCAAGGTATAAGCAAACCAAAATGCTGAAGAATATTAACAAAGGAAAGACGAAAAAGCACTGCGCCATAATTTCATTCCCGTCTTTTTTGATTTTTGCTTTAACAAACGTATCACCTGCAACACAAGGAATATTTGTTGATGTAGTTTTTTCAATAATTATGGTAACTTACGAAGTGTTTTGTTCAGCATTAGTAGGCCATTGACCTAGGCCAACATGTAGTCGTGCTGCATTACATACAGAATAGAAACAGACGTAACTAGAATTGTAAGAGCTACTATTAATGTATCGAAAATAAGTTCCTGTGCTGGGATTGAGACTGTCGAAACAGTAATTATAAAATGCACAAGGGCACAAAGGTGCATTATAATACTTGTTATTTGTGCTATTTTCCAAACCTCAATTCCCTTAATAAGCTTATTAGGAGAGGCAAATAACATTCTTTTTTTGTCCCAAACAAAAGGATTCAGTGAGAACAGGCTCCAAAACCTATGGGCTCTGGCTATTGTTTCGAGAGTATAGTCTGAAATCATTGTCAGTCGGACTTTGATCAACAATGTACTTTTTTTAACGTCTCTTAATGGTATATATTAGACCTGTCGGGTTCCAATTTCTCCAATTACTGAACGTAGCATACATTTAAAAATCAATTCCTATTTATATTACATGAGTGGAAAAGTGGAAATAACACGCCTTTGTCATCATAACAAAATATGTCGCCTATTCTGATAAAATATTTACACCTGATTGGAATACTAAGGTAGAGTATTTCCCCATCAAAACAGACTCTAATTTAACATGAGTATTTAACGTCAATATATCATTACATTTTAATAAAATTATCCATAAATGTGGATTACTTTACTTTCTGAAATAAAGGACCATTAATTAATATAATCTCCTCACTCGCAAATTAACTAAATCCAGTTGTTTGCTGCTACACTCACACTGCTATGAAACTAGAGATATTTTGTAATACTATAGCGATACAGTGTGTCCTCTGGCTATCTCTTTTTGATACAATTGAAATGTTCAATAATACAGTTTAGAACGCAAGGATAAGGCTGATGACATTATCAAGTACAGTTTCACGCATTAGAGCTATGAAGCTGTGTTGCGTAATTTTATAACACCCACCAACATTCCATCCCAGAGGTGAGTAGGAATTTACAAATTGGCGGTTTACTGAATTGATTTCGTAAACTTGCCAAAATTTCTGAGGAAACTCCATGGATAAGTCTGTCATACGACCAGCTACTGGCATGATTTGTGAACAGAATATTATACAACCACCAGTTATTATGCACAACGACAAAGTCACAGTAAATGGAGTTTCATCGCCGATACGTATAATTGGAATACATGCCACCAATCATAATATAGGATGCTGACGTGAGTGAAATTGGCAGCAGATAGAAGACGATATCATTGCACACATTATGAAATAGTTGGTGTGCTCTGTATACATTTTGCAGTGTCTGTTTTGCCTTAGGGCCACGGTTTGCCGTCATCCTGTAATAGAATTTCCATATTATGTTTCGTATTTAATTTAATAATAAAGTGTATTTTGTCGTACCATTCATTTTCAAAGCTTAACCAGCGGCTTATGCAATTTGTTGTCATAAAAACGTCAAGAAAGAAATGGAATACGTAGTAACTGTTTAGCGCAGCCGTCATACCAAAGACTAAGGGTATCGTTAGTCGTGTAAATGGTATATAGTCAAATATAACTCTGCTATATGAATACAGCATGAATCTGCCGTAAACAAAATAGCAACCCGGTCCAAATGTAACGAAAACTAAAAATGGGACGAAAAGTGTAAAATTTGCCAGAATTTCATTTCCATCCTTTTCAATTTTCGGCGTCTTGAAAACTTTGCCTATATAAAAAGGAATAAATGTGGATTTCATACCTCAAGTTTAAATTAGTTTACCAACTTACAGAGCTTTCTGTTGAATGTTTGTAGTCCATTAACGTAAGAAAGAATGCGGTCATACTCGCTGACATTCAGTATAAGAATGGACAGTACTAAAATTGCAAGCGTTAGTACCATGGTATCAAAAATCCATTCCTCTGGAGGAATTGGTAGTAACGTAATAGCAACTATGCAGTATGAAATGAACGCTAAATACATCAAAATATTTTGGTACGTTACAATTTTCCAAAATTCAATTCCGAAAACGAGGTTTTTTGGAGGTACAATTTGCTTTCCATCGTGTTTGAAAGGGCTTAGTAAAAGTATACCCCATGCTCTATCAATTGTTGCTATTGTTCTTAAAGTTGTTTTAGAAATCATTTCTAAACAGTTCCCCTGACACGTCGTTTTACTCGAATGATTCTGCACACCATTTTTGCACTGTATAAGAGTCGTGAAACGATTAAAAACTTTATCTTTGGATATTCCTAGGCATACTTCGATGTGGGTTCAAGTACTGGTAAACACCATTAAGACGAGAAAACAACACAACAGTAAAGGTATCTAAAAGCATTGAAGAAGCTTTAAAGTATAGTTATTAAAGTTTTAGTTAAACTCTCGGATAAAGGTAAAGTGCCCCCCTCCCAGCTCTAATGGACATGAATACTTGACTAGATGTTTACTTTTCTTCAAAAATATTTACGTTTTATGAATTGTTTTTATTCTAAGCTTGGATATAATGCCAAAATTTTCTTCTGAAATTGACGAAACGAATGCCACTGACTCCATGAGTATTGTCAAGTGACAATGAGCCATCATCATCAATTACGTGTATAAGTAAATACAGGGGCAAATGAAAATATAAGAGGCAACTGCTAATGCTATATAAGCATCACCATATAGGCTTTTATTAGTGCGAGGATTCAAAACTGATCTGTACTACGAATTCCAATTACTTACATTATATAAACTCTACAACGCTCATTTAGACTATGTCACATTTCCATTTGTTTAGCAGCGTTGGGAAATTAATAGCATCTTATTACTAAATTGTAATAGTTATACATTTCTATATATTTCTATAAAATTTTAGTTAAAGGGACATTAATTAGTCTACGTTACACACGGAAATGAACTAAATCCAGCTTTATTTGATGCTTCCCTCACACTGATTGGCAACGAGAGAACTACAAAACTATAGCTTACACTTACAGTGCCTTATAGCTATCCGCCATTTACATGATTGAACATGTACAGCAATACAATTTAGAATGCAAGGATAAGGCTGATGACATTGCCAATCACAGTTTCGCGCATTAAAGTTACAAAGCTCTGTTGCGTAATTTTATAACTCCCGCCAACATTCCATCCTAGCGGTGCGCAGGATTTTACAAATTGGCGATTTACTGTACTGTTTTCGTAAACTTTCCAAAATTTCTGAGGAAACTCCATGGATAAGTCTGTCATATGACCAGCTACTGGCATTATTTGTGAACAGAATATTATACAACCACCAGTTATTATGCACAACGACAAAGTCACAGGCAATGAAATTTTACCACCGATACGGATAAGTGAATACATACCGCTAATCATAATATAGGATGCTGACGTGAGTGAAATTGGCAGAAGATAGAAGACGATATCATTGCACACAGTATGAAATAGTTGATGTGCTCTGTATACATTTTGCAGTGTCTGTTTTGCCTTAGGGCCACGGTTTGCCGTCATCCTGTAATAGAATTTCCATATTATGTTTCGTTTTATTTATCGCATTTATTTAATTTTAATTTAATAATAAAGTGTATTTTGTCGTACCATTCGTTTTCAAAACTTAGCCAGCGGCTTATGCAGTTTGTTGTCATAAAAATTTGAAGAAAAAAAAGGAATATGTAGTAACTATTTAGCGCAGCTAACACACCAAAGCCTAAGGGTATCGTTATTCGTGTAAATGGTATATAGTCAAGTATAAATCGGGCAACTGAATAAAGTTCAAATCTGCCGTATACAAAATAGCTACCCGGTGTAAATGTAACGAAAACAAAAATTGGAACGAAAAGTGTAAAGTGTGCAAGAATTTCATTTCCATCCTTTTCAATTTTCGGCGTCTTGAAAGCTTCGCCTATATAAAAAGAATTGATTCATCCGGATTTCATAAGTTCAAATTAGTTTACCAACTTACAGAGCTTTCTGTTGAATGTTTGTAGTCCATTAACGTAAGAAAGAATGCGGTCATACTCGCTGACGTACAGTATAAGAATGGACATTACTAAGATTGCTAGTGTTAGCACCATCGAGTCAAATATCCATTCCTCTGGAGGAATTGGTAGCAGCGTAAAACCAACGATGCAGTATAAAATGTACCCTAAATATGTCAAAATAAATTGGTACGTTACAATTTTCCAAAATTCAATTCCGAGAATGAGGTTGTTTGGAGGTACAATTTGTTTTGATATTCCATCGTGACCGAAAGGGTTTAAAAAAAGTATACCCCATGCTCTATCAATTGTTGCTATTGTTCTTAAAGTCGTTTCAGAAATCATTTCCGAACAGGCAGTCCCTACACGTTATTTTACTCGAATGATTTTGTTATACAAAGTTACTGCGCCTCACTTGGAGACATAATAAATTTTTAACTCTAAACATTTCAAAATGATTGAAAAATGCCTTGCTAGTTCATAATTTAATTCTTGACTAACTTAGATGTTGGTCTGCTAGACATCGTTAGAACGACGAAACTACAGAATAGTAATTGGCCCCTAGCACTAATGAACATAAATAATAACTAGATCAGTATCCAAAGCTACTACAACTGGCCGAGCGCGCTTTGTTGTTTTTTTCTCAATATATTTCATTTGTTTTCCCGAACATTTTCTCGAATTCAAGAAATGTGATTTATACG
>VNWY01001146.1:0-20065 GCA_009869845.1 Pseudachorutes palmiensis | reverse complement strand
AAGGAAGTGGAATTAAATCAACTTGGCTTCGCTTTCTCTTGTCTGCATCTTGTGGTTCTCCCTTCACTTCCTTACCGATTGTTCCAGTTCGTTATTGAGATCAGGTTCCTCGTCACTGAAAACTGAAAGCCAAGAGTTAGTTTATGGAGCTCATAAATTCAAGAGCCAAACTGCATTTCGGGAGAGGCTGGCCTGGACCAGAGGGTGGAATTCAAATGAGAAGACGCTGGAATTGTATATGGCTGGAATGCTCTACTTTCAGTTCCGGAGAAAGCAAGGTCAGAGCGTAGGGAGAGAGACAAAAGTGTCCTTCAGGCCATGGCAAGATGCCAAGAACAAAGTACTCTTGGCACTCCACTTCATCCATGGGGAAGAAAACCAACCAACTCCTTGGCACTCCTTAAGATTTCTCCAGAAAAAAGACGCTGGAATTATTGTCACTCTGGGCTAAATGAGCAGAGGATAATTGCAATGACTATACAGGAGGATGCGCAGACCAAAACTTATTTCAAAAGACATCCATTGCCGTCCATTTGGCACACGCTTCTCATTCATAATCACCTTTCTCCTCCCTCTGGTCAGTGGCAGAAGGTCAAATCATCTTACGCATGGGTTTGAGCTGAGCGATGAGTTCCTCCTTGGTCCATTCCTTCTTTTCACACCACATGGAAACATTCGGGGTGATTATTAGTTTGTTGTCATCTGGACAAGGCGCATTCAAGTAGTGGACCAACACCAACTCCGGTCGCTGCAAATCAAAAAATAATCCCATCTTTAGACACAACTTTTTGCGGAACTTGAACTTTCACCAGAGCCAAAGTATCTGCCTCTGTTTGTGCATTTTGCCGAGTGGCATTTGACCTCTGCCTCTTTTGATGAGCCCTTAACACTTGTGATGAGATGTTCCGGAAGTATCTGTCACAACGGGAGTTCCATTTGTTATGGTTCATTGTGCCTTTTTGAAGGGCCCACTCCCTTGTCCTTTTATAGAAGCTGACGCGTGTCTCCCTGTTCCGGCGGAAGAGGTTAAAGGGCAAGGGAGGGTTTCGTGGCCCCGTACCACTCCATTAAGATGAATTTCGGATGACAATGGGTCTAGGGTGACGTGGATTTATAGTCGACTGGAACCGAAATCAAATGGAATACTCAGTCCCTGTCAACCTCAGTGACACGCCCTTTGTTTTCAACTCCTAATGATCAAATCCACACCTGCTAATTAATGCCACTTAATTAATATCACAAAGCATAACCCCAAGGGTGTAGCTTAAGTCAAGTCAAGTTGAGTCTGTAGCAAAAGACCTTCTTTCTGACTCGACTCTCCGCTTCCCCCCTCGCCCCTCGGTAATCAATGTTTGTTGAATGGTTGACAAATGGTTGACATTGACTGGTTGTCGGACTGAAGGGGGCAATGGGGGATTATTCTGTCCATATAGTCTATTTCCAACTTTCGATTCTTTCCAAAGTACTTCCAAGTACGTGACACTTGGAAGAGTGATGAGCTCTAATAAAGTCCTACTGAGCGATTAGCTCTTCCGTGCCAACATCCAATTCCAATTAGCAGAGCTTCAACAAGACACAAGCTACAAGGAACCAATGAGCAGGTGCTTGTCTTCCCTGGATTATTCACACGGACTCAAACTCCAGCAAACGAAAGTACTTTCAAAACTATCACCCCACCGCAGCATCCTAACCAATGGCCAGAGCTTATTGGTCGAAAAGTTTCCATCTCCTGCTGATTTTTGATGTACTGACTCAGTAATTGTCTCTTTTCATTTCCCAGTGGAGCTATTAATTGACGAGTGCCATTAGGACTGGAGATTCCAACTGGGTGGACATGATGAGTGGGCGCAGGGATCAAAAGTCCATCCCAGTTCCTAATCGAAAAATGATCCAAAGGGATCAAGACGAAAGGAGGACACGCACAGGAGACAGGCGACTGGCCAATTCCTAATCCAGAGCGAAGCCTGTCATTACATTAACACCAACCACAATCAAACACAATCAGGGCAATCAGAGATGAAGGGAACTTGATTCCATATTTTGATAAGGGCCCCTCCACTCCCAAGTCCTAATTCTAAATGCTTAAATTGAGCGTGTAAGTTTATTTTTGGGGTCCTTGGCTGAGCCTTTGCTGTGAACTGGCAAGTGTAAAGGCCCTTGCTAAGAGGATCCTTGGGATTAGAGTGACTGGAGTTGTCCATTTGGGGATGTTGATCTCTTAATAAAATATTCTCTGGAGATCCTTATTTTATATTTGATAGCACCTCCGCCCGACCATGCCTTGGCTATTGGGGAAAGTCCATTGGGGGAAAGCGAAGGGAAAGGGAAGAGGGAAAGAAGTAAATGTCCATCTGTCCACTACTCTCCCCAAATGCCTTCCTTGGGATCATGTCACTGAGGTTGGGAATAGTTTCCCAGTTGGAGACACACAAGACAACCACCATAACTCACACCCCGGATCGATTGGATTCCACCAGAACAAGAACAAAAGGGTCAACAAGCTGGACTCGGGAAGGAGCCTTTTATGACAGGACCATCTGCTCCCTTTACTCGAGAATCAAAGGAGCATCAAGGCTCAGGAATAATTGGGACTCTGACGCGCATTCCAAAAGTCAATAATCCAAGGCCACAAGATCCCACAGCAGCCTCACACAAAGCACGCCCCTGTTCTGACTGGAATAAGGAGGTGGGTACTTGGAGTGGATGGATGGAGCGGTGCTCCTTTCTGCCTATGGACGAGATTTAGGCTCCTGTCAATGGGGATAAATCATGCATCCTCTGAGCTCCTCCATCTTGTCCAGGGAATCTAGCACCAAAAGCCCATAAATAAACATCCAGACTCAGCAATGCTCCTAGAAATGGAGTCAGCCCCACATCCACATTCCCAATACTCACACAGACATAAATCACAGGGGTCAGGGCGTTCATTTAAAGGGCTTCAATGCCCTTTTCACAACCCACACAACTTGATACAACAGCAAAACGATCAAAACGGAATTTCCTGGTGGATGAAAAACTTTGGCTACACAGCAAATCTTGACAAATTGACAAATTGAACCCCCACAAATTCAAGTTCCACAAATTATCGGGAATTTTGGTGGTAGTGGGAATGTCTCCTTTCCTCCCTACTTTCCTCTTTGCCGAAATGAAAGGAAATGACTGAAGTTTCTTAGTATAGTAGGTTGGTATTGTAACTTGTTATAAAAGGTCGTTTTGCTCGTTTTGCTTTTGTGTAAGATTGGATTGTATGTTGGATCGTTACCTTGAGTAGCCAATAGCACCTTCTGTGGAAGCTTTTGAGTAGTGCTGAATGAACGTAGCAGCCGTAGATGCACTGTGAAAGAGAAAGTGGATGAATCGTGTGCTGTCAACAATCAGAGGATTGAAATATATATTCGAATGTCAAAAGTAAATCATTCAACGTAGGCCCACAAACCACACGGGAATCAAAACGAAACTCAAAACTTTAGTCAAAACTTTGGGATTTTTCAATTCCGTACTTTCTCTCTCCCTCCGCAACTCTCTTGTCAATATTTGACAATCCAGAAGCTGGAAAGTACGCTAGAAGGGTGTTAAGTATTCCACCGAGGGGTCAAAGTTCAGCTTACCTCTACGCCCTGCACTTTTAATTTCATGTGATCCTCCCTCGTGGTTTTGCCATCCTTCCGTTTCTTCCAGCAGTAGCCATCTCTGCGGTATCTCGCAGCAGCACCGTTCCCTCCTCGCCTGAGGTAAAGCAGCATTGACCCACTCTTCGGTCTGGAAAAATACACGGAGAAAGTTATGGCCTTCACTCAACTTCCTCAGAATTTATTCATGAGGGGAGCCCGGCATGGAGGGAAATCCGGGAGAGAGAGGCTGAATTCATGAATGGGAAATGGGACTCAGCACTCCCTCAATAATTCAGGACCGAGGGCGAGCAGGTCATTTGTCACTCGGACAGACACAAAACAGACATGTCACTTGAAAAAAAGGAAATCATCATCCAAATGAGTAGGCAGAGGAAGCAGAGTAAGCAAAGGTCAGGGTAAATAAAGACCATGACCTATGGAGTCTTACTTGACACATTGAAACAACAACTAAATTGCTCATGTGCAGAAGGAAACGAAAGTCCAAACTTATATTTCCTCTTTGGGACTTTCACTTTTGAAATCTGAAGACACTCTGGTGATTCTTCTCTGCCAAGTGTTCCTTTTAAAATAATGCTTTGGAGCAGGCTGTTGTGTGACAAATGTGGACGTATTTATTAAAAACGCAAAGCCCCATTCATTGTAAAGAGACTAATTCCTGTTGACAAAATAACTCTACTGAAAAGAATGTCCTTTCCAAGGGAATTTGCTGGGTGCTACAATTTGTAATTTTTATTCCAGGGCCTTGTAAGTGACAGAGAAAGGGAGTTGGTAAGGGAGTGGGTCGTTGATGCTTTCGTTTGAATGGGATTAGTCATTCCCAGGTTCTGGAAAACTGGAATCCTTTCCCTAAGTCTAATCCCCTGGACTTTGTGTCTCCTCTCTGGAAGATGTCAAAGGAAAGGAGTGATGGGGAATAGAGAGAAAGTGGAGAAAGTTTCACTTAAGCCTTTCAAGGAATACCAAAACATAAACACCTTACTTTACATTAACACCACTACATTTACTCTAATCAGAAATAAATACCTAAATAATCCTAATTGGAACTGAATTCAATTAAGAGTTGCAAAAAAATAATCGAAAGTTCATCTATTTTATAAACCTAATAATAATAAACCCTGAAACTAATAACCTAACCTTACTAGTGTTAAACCGGGTATTTACCCGGGTATGGTGTAAACTTGAAGTGGACAAGTTGAGTATAAAACTGTAATAGTCGTGCAAAACATGGAACCGTGAAGTGGAACCCGTTTGGAGTGAAAGTGAAAGTATCCGTGAAACGTTTCATAATTCTAACTTTTGACCACAGTTAAGGTCACGGGAAGGTCAGAAGGGAAAGCATCAAATACAAAAGTTGTTTCTCCCAAATGCGAACTTTTAATGGGAATTTTCACTGTATACAAAATAAACTTTCTTGCTTGACCTTTGACCCGGAAGTCCTGACCCGGTCACTCCAGGCCAAAAAGTTTCAAATTGAAGTTTTAATGTAAAATTCTGCTACTGAATAATTGAATTTCAATTTGAAACTCTATTGTTAAAATGTCCCTTTTGTGCTCTACTGTGAGGACTGTGGTTGTTTGTTTTTGGTTTCTGTTGGAAGAGAGGTTCATTGTGTGTTCTGAGGTCATAGGTCATTCCTATGGTGTTTAGTTATTGTGTGTTGCGTGCTGTCGGAAGGAGTTCCAGTCACTTTCCCGACACGAAGGTTTTAGTATTGTGTGAGTAGTGGTTGACTAACCTGATTTTCACTTCTTTGGACAGCCATTCCGGGTGTCGACTGAAGCTTATGAGAATAGCCGCAATTTCCTGTAAAAAAAAGAAAAGAATGAAACACGCTCCGTCTTTTCCAGTTGAACTACCAAAAGACTTTCTCCCTGCTACCCGGAGAAAGGAGAGTTTCCAAGTTTTTGTATTTTATTTGACCTTAGGGGAAGGACTATCATTAGACACAACAAAGTTTAATTTAAAAAGGAAAGAGGAAGGTACATAAGGAAAGTTTGGAGCTGCATAAGATTTGGTATATAGTTGAAATTGTATCTCCCTTCTCATTCTATTTCATCGACACTCTTGTTAATGAACTACCAGTGGAAACTGGCAGGAGTTGAAATGAAATCAGGATGTTGTGGCTCATCTTGCTCCTACCCACTTACACTTTCACCCAATTACATCTCAGGCAATCCACTGAAACACCATCCACCATTCCACCAGTCCAAATGTACACTCAGGAGTTACTACTAAGGAAGGTCCTACGATCCTACGGTCCTACGCAGGGCTTTTACACTCACACACACACACACACACGAGGAGAGAGAAAGTTAAATTAACTTCTTCAAATGAGCACTCCCTGCCAAACTTTCTTTTCCCAAAGTCCTTCTGAAATATGGTGACGTTTTCTTTTCTAAAAGTTTCAAAGTTCCTTCCTCAGTATGCTTCGTTAAGCAGAGCTAATCAGAAAGGCGACAATCAGAACTCCATCAGGGGAAGAGAATTATTAGTCAACTTCAACAGCATTAACACTTGGGAATGGAACATTTGGGACCTTTAGGATCACTCAAGGGAACCACCAAATGGACATACAAATTAATCAAATTCAAGATTCACACTTTACCTTAAACTAACAAAAGACAACCTGAGAAACATCCCTTAAATTAAACATCCCTTAGACCCCTTAGACTGAACCTAATAACCCTAAACCTTAACGCTAACCTTAACTTAAGAGACTTAAGAGATGAATCCTGCAGTTCCATCGAACTGTGACTGTGACTGACCTTGATTCTCATTGGTTAGTTTGAGCAGAGCGTCATTTTGAGTAACAATTTGAGTAACGCACGTCTCATTTATGGTTAAGTGAAAGGATCTTCGTATCTTTTTTGGTTTTTCCATTGGTGTACTTTCTCCGCTTTCCCCACTTCCCCCGACTCTCTTGGCTGGTCATTATGAATTTTTATTTTCTTATTTTGCCTTCGGAGTGAGTCATTTGGGACTGGTGGCGTCTGTTGGAGTGTTCCAGTTGGCCCTTGTTGGCTGATTGTGGACTCAGCGGGTCGGAACGAAGAGACAGAACTCACTTTCTCCGCTCTAGAAACCCAGCCATTCCTCATCTTCAAAAGAAAGTCAAAACTAGAGAAAAACAAAAGGAGGTGGGAGCATTCTGTGAACATCTCGGACTGGGCGGAGATCAAACGACATGAAATTTTAATTTATGAAATAGGAAGATCTCCATCTCTCCTTCGTACCTCTTTGTTTCACCTTCATTTGCTAATCTAGGGAAAGGAGGGGGCCCTTTATGTTCCTCATAAAGTGAAGGAATGGAGAGTATAATGGGCTAGAGTGGAGCTAGAGCTGGAGCATGTGGGGAATAAGTTTTATGGGATATTTACCATGAAATTGTTATTTCTTTGCCAACCACCCACCCCTCCTTCCTACCCTACAGCCAGCCACTTTCATCCTCCTATGAATGAGCACTTCAACACAAGATAAGAGTACAAGGAAAAATAAACGATGAGGAAGATACGGAACAAGATACCACCAAGATACCCGCCTCACTGGACAATTTCTTGGCAAATTCACAACAACCGTAAGGATAACGGAGGACTCTGAGAATTATGAGCAAAGGGAGGGGCACGTGCCAACAAAAATCAAAAAATGGATTGGGATCGACGCCGATTGAATAAAATTCAACCCATCACGCTCATTCTATAAATCCATCTGGACAGGTTTTTCTTTAAAGCTGCTTTCATTGTGCCTTAAGGGAAAAGTATCCAAGTGTCCAAGTGTCCCTTCAGCCAATAGAAGTGTCTATAGGGTGTGGTTGAGTGTGTTATTCGTTTGATCTTGTTTAATTGTTCCTTTGATGGTTTTTGATTATGAGAAATGTAAGGGTTGTTGATGGGTCCTTTAGTGTAGGGGGTCCTGCGGGGCGAGAGTGAAGGGAACATTGAATAAACAGGGGGCACCCTTTACATAAATAAGTTTTTCCCATTTCCATTTTATTGAAATGGATCCTTATGCTCCAATGCTTGCAATTCAAATAGAGTCAAAACGAATTGGAAACTCGGAAGAGGATGAACTGGATGGGAATAGTGAATGTTGCCCAATGCACTTTTCTCAACCCATTCCGGCAGATCAACAACATCCACTTTGATTAGATTCAAATATTCAAACAACCAATCCAAACCATTCTCATCAATGTCCCCAATGTCACCAGTATAAATGTATGAATTATTTGGATGTTACTATTGATGTTGGGATCCATTGGTCACCTTTTGTAATGTACTGGAGCCTTGTCGTCGGTTTCAGAGAGTAAACTTTCTCCTCCTTTGTTAATGTAAGTGCTCCCTGACATGCACATGGGATCGATGGAATTCCTCTGCAATTCTCCAATCTCTCGTCCATCATGCTAAGGAGAGTGGACAAGATCCAGGGGACGATATTCGGGCACAGACTCGGTCTCTGTCATTAACTCTAATCTGGATGGAGGAATTGCATGGTGACCTACTCCCAAGGACTCAAAGGGCCAAACGGATACACACGCAAACTCAAAGTCCCATCGTCCCAGTACAAATCCATTCTTTGATTCTTATATCCATACACAGAACATTTAGAAACGCCTTGAGACTAAGGAACTAAAGGACTAAGGGAGATCAGAATCTCCGCACCTGACTCTGTTCTCATCACAAATGGACAGAGGATGACATGTAATAAGGCTTGAGACGTTTGGGATGACACGGGGACTGGGCCAATTTCGACTCCAATGGTTAGGCTGTTATCTTTGATCATCCAAGTTGTCATGTATTGTCTCCAATTGGATTTCCATTTGGCATGTAAGCGATGCCAGGAAGGGTTCCTTTGACTGTGTTGATTACCCGGGTGATTGGATGACAACTGATAAGGACCCCACCCTTCTTCCCTTTAATCCAGAACACACTTTCCAGTGGATCAGAGTACACTAATTACAAGGGATCCTCCATGTCTTCATGTCATTGACTCGTACATCCAATCAGGAGTCTCCAACAACAATGAGGGTGAAATGCAACCTGCTCCTTGAAACTGGATAAGGTTGGAATTAAGTCCATCTCCTCTGGGTACTAATTGGGCTCATTAGTTTAGTAAAAGTCAAAACAAAGAGTCAAGTTCAAGGGAAAGGAAAAGAGCATATGGACTGTCTTTCATCCCTTGTTCCATTTGCATGTTAATCAACACCCCCACCCCTTCAGGGAGAGGATTTATGAACCCATTCAGTAGGGATAAATGCAAATCCACGGAAATAACCCTAAAATAAATTAAAAAAGGACAGAATCCATATCCAAAGAGACAGAGAGATTTGAATAAAACTCAAAAGATATGGGGAAATGGCTTCTGGAGAATGGCATTGGAGAGTATTTGTAGCTTGACCTTTCCATGGGCCCTTAGAAGCCCCGTTTGTCATTCAACTTGAGAAGGTTGGTGACTTGTTCTGCTCCTGAAACCGGAGACTGTGGACGGAGCCTGTGGATTGGTGAGAATGGCCATAATTCCTGACTGTCTTTTCCTGTAATTGGAACTTGGACTTGGGAATGAATGGACCGTCCCATAAATCCAAAAGTCTGTCCCAGAATCCTACTGTTTAATCCACTCTTAATTATTCCTGTGTATAGTTAAGTGCAAGGAGTTGACCCTGATGACCTCTGTATCGTCCCCACTGGAATTCCCGTCAGCATGAACTGTAAATCATGTCCCTTCCTAAGCTCCCTCCTGGCCTTAAGTCCCTATTAATATTCAGTCGGATTAATGGAATTAATCGGTGCCACACTTGTCGCCCTTTCTAAAAAGCTCCAATGGTCGCCTTATACAAAGCAACAGGGAGGGAGTACGTCCCCGTGTCAATTCCCAGTTGGAGTTCATTCAGAGGGGAAACACAATTATAACCCAGACACCCTCATTCAAATAAAGAACTTTTCCTAAAGCTCCGGAACTCTTCAAATACAAATTCAGATTGCATCGGATTCACTTTATTTCCAATAGAATACCTCGTTTGTGTTCCAGCGATGACGCTGGGAAGGGAAGTGGTCAGCTCTGATCAGGCCCTCCAGGTTCTCTGGGAGTTTGGCCAATGGCAGGGACAATGGATTCTCAGCTGAAAAACAATAGAATAGAATTACGTTGTGTGTGTGTGTGCCATGTAATGTATTTGGGTGGGGTTTAGTTGTTGACCTTTAGCCTCGGACTAGAGCGTAGATATTCATGATCTCATTCTGAGTTTAATTAATTAGAGCCCACCCAGGAGATCCATCTTCATTACTTAGTCAAATTCCAACTACATTGTAACAGGAAGGAAGCTTAGCTGCTTTCACCCTTGCTTTCACTTGACAGGGGCAAACAAAGAATCCACATGGACTCATTACACGCTTCAATGTCATAACCACCATGCCACTCTTCTTCCCTTTTGACAGATTTGATTCTTCAAATGGGGATTTAAGTGTTCCACCTTCAAATGTGGATTTTCTCTTTTCCTCCTTTAGGATTTAGAATTCAATGATTTATGAATTGGAGTCAGTTCTTTGGATTTTGGACACATTTTGAAATCATCCAGGAGGAAAAGGGAAGCAGCGTTTGTTCTTTTTTGGATTGTCTTAGGACCTGCTGCCTCCGTTGCTCTGATCTCTCCTCGTTGTTCCGTCTTCACAAGAAGTCTGGAACTTGTTCCAGTTTCTGGAGGGCGTTCCATGCCCAATAAAATATTCAAATGGGGAATCGATGTGAGTCCTTTCTCTGTGCCAACTTAAAACACACTTAAGTACACACGGGGACACTCAACGAGGAATTAGTGCTTCACTCACCACCTCCCGTCCATACAAACTATCCACTCTAATTACAATCCAACAATCCTAACAGATCCTAGAGCTTCAAAGATGGAAAAATTGAACGGAAAAATCAGGTAATGGAAGAACCATTTGAACCATTTGGGAAAGCCTCTCATTCAAAAGGAGGAAATTGGACCAGGGGGACTCCCTCACTTCCAATAAATTGGTCACTCGAGAACAATGTTCAATCCAGTCGGACGCAGGAGCAGGAGAGGCTTCAAACAAAAGACTGCTCGGGCGGAGTCACGAAAAATCCTGAATGAAACATTCACGTTTCAAATTTTCAGTCATTGCTTCATAAACATTTATTGAGCACGTTGAAAAGCGGGCGAAGTGGGCCCTCTTTGTGTAAGGCGAGAGTGAGGATTGTCTAGAGTCCAATTAGACAAATGGCCCTCAGCGGTTGTCTCCCTCAGAGCCTTGGATTAATTAGTCATTAGAACAGCACCCTATGCAGGAGCAACTGACGAACGCTACGACCCGGGATCGGGAACATCGGAAGGGAGAGGACCATTTAGGGGATTAGACTGACCACTTGAGAAGTGTGACTCATAGGGTCCAGTTTCAAAATTCAAAGGACGAACGACAGTCCTCGAAAGTGTAATCAAGGGAGGCTGTAAAAGGAAACTTCCCTTGACCCACCGACCCTTGATCCTTGGAGCGTGGAAGGGACTCTAATAACAATATTCGGGAAACATGCCTCATTTATCCTCAATCAGATACACATCTAGCTTAAGGTTTAGGTTTAGATCCTTACGTTTAGGTTAGGGTTTGCAATGGTTAGCCTAGCGTGGATTTATGTTAAGAAGTCTGGACTGTCACAAAGCCTATTTTTGGAATTCCCCTACATGTGTGCAATTCCAAATTCATGCAAAATTCATGCATCCCCCTTGTCCTAATTCTCTTCCCTACTTTTGGCTGAAAGCAATTCCAGGGTTTGTTCCAATTAGAGTGCCGGGTGTAACTGGAGCATTTTCAGTTTAGACATTTGTAGGATGAAACCTTATTTATGGGATTCAGCAGGGGGCCAAGGGCCATTTGTCCAGAGCAGTTGGTCATCCAACAACAATCCAAAAATAGAACCAGGATCAAACAACCCCCCACAGAGTGGTCAAACAGTCAACATTACACACAAGTGTAACTCAATACCTTCAGTCTGACCAATGTCAATCCAGTGTCAGTTCAAAGTGTCAAATGGATGACCTGTAACTTGACCTCTGCCAATAGAACCAAATAAACCTGGTCAAATGGATACTAACAAACTTTCTCCTTTCTCCAAACTTTCTCCTTTTCCTCCTCAACGCCGGATGGAATTTCTGGAATCGAAAGTCGGTTTGGAATCACTCATTTTATTTGTAGGTTTCCGTCCACCGCTACGTAACATACAAACGGCGTCGCTTCTGCTTTCTTCGATGTTATTGACTCTGTTTTGTGTTTTAATTATGACTGTTTGGTGGAAGTGTTTCATTTGATTTACATGCCACATAGTCTCTTCCTTGCGGTAGAGTGAAATGACTGATCCCATAAATCAGAGTTGCCAGTGTGGGCAGGGACTGAATTACTAATGTAATCAGTGGTGCTGGAGGGGACTGGAGTCTATTCTCCTCCTCTTTTTTATTTGTTAATGGAGTGATTGAGGTGGGTCTGAGGGATCCCTGAAATGACAAGGACCCCCTTCCTCCACTCCAGAAATCCATTTGACCCTCCTGTCAAATTCGTCACACACTTTGGCTGTATTAGAGGGATAATCAAATCATGGACAAGTGACAGGAGGGGAGGGTTGAATTAATTGCAAACAGAACAGAATCATTAACAAAAAGAAAAGATGACACTGTCCATAAGGACAGTGACAAGCAGTATCACTTCCTCTGATCACCGTCGTAACTTTTCTAATTGAGGGAATTGTAATGTAGGTAATTGGGATTTGAGTGCACGGCGTGGGAGTTTGGATTGTGAATTTAATTGTTTTGTTTCCCAACCGGAAGTGTTGGTCAGCAGGTGAAAGTTGGTTTCCCTTTGATCCTTTTGTGGGGAATCCAACCTCAAGCTAACTCTTCAAACCCTGTGGTTTCTACCTGACTCTAATTGGACTCTGACAACAATAGAAGAGGAAGAAAACACTCAAACTTCTTTTGAGTTCAACTACAGAATGAAATGCTGCTGGAGATTCTTTTAAGGATGTTGGAGACAGGCAAATGGAGGGTCAAGGTCAACATCGATCCATTCCAAGATCAACAACCACAAACCAAAGGACACAACAATCAACATCAACAATCCAATCACACAACATAAGAAACAACCAATCTCTCAATACCCCGATTGCTCAACCTCCACAACAATGCCTTACTATACTGCGAGTGGTGCTCTATTGTTGAATTTACCTGCATTTCCCTCGGCCGGGATGTGAATTGTCCCAACTTTCTTCTTGACTTTCCCCATCTTGACTTTTGAGAAACTTTTACTTCCGGTGGTTCCCCAGAATTGAAGTTTAATTGAGCAGTTGCAACAATGCTTGGAAGTATCCTTCGTCGGCCCTTTCCTGGATGTTTCCCGTTAGGGACAAAGAGGGAGAGTGAGAGTCCAGTCCCGAGTCCCAGCTCACTTTCACTCCTTTCTCCGACTGGACGCAGGCGCAATAGGAAGTGTTTCAGGGCCAGTATTTCCAGCATTAGTGGTGGAATGTCCCTCTTCCAAACCAACACCGATGGAACCATCACGCACTTTATCCAGACAACAGAACATGAATTATACAAAAGGAAAAATAACAAAACCAACAATAAATGGAGAAACAGAATACAATATTACACACGTTAAAGACAGGAACTAAATGGATACTAAACAAAAACGATATGAAAACTAACTGTAGTGAGTTTGGTTGACCTGAGTCTGACCCCTTCAATATTTTAACCGTCAGTCAAGGCCATCAGTGTCAAATCTCTTTTTTGAATTTGTGAAATGAGAATGGATGGTTGTGGAGTGAGGCTGGAATCTCTGGAATCGGAAGGAGGCTCATTTGGAGCGGAATATCTGGAGAATGGGAAGCCATAAAGGAGGAACTGCCTCCATCTGAATGGGGAGTGATTGATGACCCCGTCTGAGCTGACAGGCAGCAGACACAGTTGACCTTCCTCACTCGTCCGGAAGCACATCAGTCGCTTCCGCTTATCTCTCCATCCATGAGCCACAGGAGCGGAGAACGGGTCTCTTCACGCTCTGTTGTAATTACGAGATCAAGAAGTTAGTTGATCACCTTCAATGCCTTAGCTAACTGCACCTTAAATTTCTTCAACCACAACCTTACCAACAATGGGGAAAGGGAGTCGATGGTCGATGGTCACAGCAGTAATCAACTCAAGGAGTTCCACTACCGGACGTCCTTCCTAACATTCCCAAGGAAATCAGAACAGTGGAATAGGCAGAGGGAGGCTGTCACAGGGCAGAGTCACAGTCTCACAGTCTCCCACCACCGACATGGACGCAAACACTTCGACACTCGAAAAGGCACTCATACTCATCACAGCACCCTTCCTCTGGACTGTGATTATAATCGGACTCATTGGCTCTCTCCCAATTTACATCATCCGCTGGGTCATTGGTCAAGTGGCTAAAGTCAAGTACCCCAAATGGGGACCAATGATGACTGGGAATGACCTCCTCTTTGGAGAAGACACTTCCAGTACCACATTCAAGCTACAATCAATCCTCATTGGCTATACAACTGTCGACGGGAATCTCAGCTTAGAAGAGCTCAGGCTAAAGTTCATGACTGATGTGGTTCTCTCAAGGAATCCAAAGGGACAGCTCAACTACCCGAAATATCAACAGTATTTTGAAAGATGGTGTGGATACACGTAAGGAAAATTAGCATAATAAGCGAGAAATGTCATGTAATCTGCACATGTGCATTTCAGGTTCTGGAAATGGGAAGCTTCTTTCTCGATTGACGATCACATCAGGCTCCTAGAGGGCGCTGAAAATTCAACGCTAACCGAAGAGAAGCTGCTCCAGCTTCTGCAGCCTCTGGCCTCTAAGCCATATCCACATCGCCATTCCCCTTGGGAGTACTTGTTTGTCCCTTCGTACTTGGCCAAAGGGTCATCCTCTCCGGTAGGGTTGGTGGTCAAGCGGATGCACCACAGTATGGGCGATGGCTACTCTTTCGTCAAAGGCTTTGTGACCTACGCCTGTGGAGAAAACAAAGACAAGCTCGTTCTATCTGCCAAGAAGAACCAGGTGCCAAAAGAGAAACTCAAGCCATCCGTAGAGCTCCAGCGATCCCTCAACCGGGCACTGCGCACTGGAGCTCAAATACTGGCCATGCCATACCTATGGACGAAGCATATGCTCACAATTGATGCCAACCCTTGGTTCAGGCCGAAGAAGGAACTTAACCGGGACTGCCATCTTGGAATCACTAAGAAAATCCCGGTGTCACTAGTCAAGGCCATAAGTAAGGAACAGAGTGTCTCCTTCAGTGCCATTTTATTCGCAGCAGCAGGCGGAGGGATGAATCGCTTCATGAAGTCAAAACAGTCAAAGACAAGGGCAGTACCACCAGAACTTCAGTGCTTTGCTCCATTCCCACGGGGTGGACATCCGGACAATGTACTGGTCAACCATTTGTAAGTCATGCCCTTAAGTCTCAGCATTCAGTTCATTGCTTTGTTTTGAACAGTACAACTGCCGTGATCAAACTGTTCCCTGGGGATAGCAGTTTAACCACTACCCAACGCATAGCCATGAATGAAGCTGACCTAAATGGAATGAAACGATCAACCTTCCCTGTGATGATGCATCTCATGATGACCTTGCTTTCAGCATACCCCACTTGGTACGTGCAGCTCGTGGGTGCAAATTGGTTTGCTACTGCGATCCTATCCAACTTCCCTGGCCCACGGGAGAAAGTGAGTTTCTTCCGGCAGTATCGGGTGGACGACATGGTTTTCTGGGCACCGCATCTCAACGGTTCTTCAGGTGTTGGGATTTCCATGATGACCTACGCAGACTCTCTCCGGTTTGCATTGAGCATTGACTCTTCAATCGCTTCCCAATCTGAAGTAGATGAGCTCTGCATCTGCATTGAAGAGGAACTTGATAGTTTACTCCAATCAAGACCAACCGTAAGAGCCAATCAATTTCATAATGAACCAATCAAGCCATTTTATTTTTATTCCAGACTGATGAGAACGCTAACGGGTTTCTGGAGAAGGGAAGGTTGTACACATCCAGTGCTGAGCTCCGCCTCCGTTCCGTCTCCTGACTTGTTTCATTTTAATTTTATTGTTTGAATTGTAACCCAAGGGGGAAGTTTAACCCCAAATTATCATTCCTAATGCAATCACTCATTCAGACGAGAGATGGAACGAATGACAAAGTTTCATTAGTTGGAAGGGGATGCTGGCACAGGACTCACTTTAATCCCATCACAATCCATGAATAAGTATGAACTATCCAAGGGATAGGAAGACCCTACATGACTCTACAAATCAAATCCAGCCACTGCCACTCAAACTAGGGTTGGAATAGAGAAATCCTGGAAGTGGAGATGGACGTGAATTGGACATGAGCATCAATCTTGCATGCTTACATAGGTGGAAAGTCACTCAAGAAATCATAAGGTCATCTACAGTCAAACATAGTGACACAGTTAGAAGTCAAATCCATCCCACAATATGATGATCAAGGGTCCATATTATTACACAATGGTCCTTACAGTATCTCCCTTCTCCCTCCCTTGGTCCACTTGGCCATTAGCCCTTGGCCCCTTGGTCCTTGGCCTATCCCAGTTGGAATGTGGCTGGTGTTGTGTGTACTTTAGCTTCAACTCCAAGGGTCTATTCTGTTTAGAGGTCAACTGAAGGCTACTATAAACAACAACATCCAGCTAGTAAAACGAAGGTCAACCAGGACATCCTTCCTTGTGTCATTTTTCAACCCAACGTCTAGTCGAAGACGCCATTCCAGTGGCGGTTATTGAGTTTTCCATCTCTAGTTTTTTTTTATCCAAGGAGCAGATCCAACTGCTTTCTCCTTTCTCCCTGTCTCCCTAGTTCCATTCTCGTAGCGTGGCTGTCTGTTGTGTTGTCTTTTGTGTTTTTCTCCCTTGGCTAATCGGAGTGGATGATTGAATTTTTTTGGTGTGTGGGTCTTGGGAGTGAGTAATGTGGTGAAAGGAGATCTTGGCACTTTGTTGTCTAAAGGAAAGTTGGAAGGCAGTGATAAGGAAAATCAAAAGGAAGGAGACTGACAGATCAGCAGAGTTCCCACCTCTCCACCCACTCCCCACCAATCAGAATTCACGTCAACAATTATGACAGTGGGAAGTGGTCAATTCATGCGGAGAATCTCCTCTCACTCAAAGTCAGAAATAAGCAGTGTACCTTCCTGGAAAGGACTTCCAGGGATTTCCAGGGACTTCCAGGGACTTGGAAGCACTGCTTAAGCTCACAACGTCCCTATTCCCATACTGATTCCTTTCCCTCAACCACGTGACTTTCTTTCTCTTTTTCACTTTCACTCCCATCCGCCTCCTTCATTATTCCCATCATCACCTCCTCTCATCAGGGAACGTGAGCACGACCATACACAGACCAACAACGGCCATAGCAAAGAACAAACCACAAAACTAAAGTCCAAAAGAAACTCAGAGAGGACTCATTCCTCATCTTATAGCTTATCCCTTTGACTCTTTGAGCACCAGAAAGTCAAGATGAATTCATAAAACAAAGTTGAACAACCAAAAACTCTCGTTTGAATTGGAGGATTGGTAATTGTAGGTGTGAGGTTGATGATTGGTGTTGAATCTGTGGATCTGATTGTCATCAAATGGGTTCCTCGCCCTTCCAAAGTGTAAAAAACATGATTACTTTCCCCCTCTCTGTGTCCTCACCCCTGTAAATATTTGAACTGGTTTAATTGAACTTTCTCCCCTGATGCTGGAAGGGACGGTGGATTAATTATCCAAGAGGAGGAGGATGGACCAAGGACACTTGGCTTATAAAACGGAAACTGAGCTACAAAGCTGAGGGGTCTTGATGATGGTTCCCGAGTGGGGGTCCCTTCCTCTGTTCCGGAGGATTGCTATGAAAAATGCATGAGGGCCTTGAAGAGTCCAAGAACAAAAGAACATGTCTTATGATGGGAAAGGAAAAGAAGAAATTAGGCAGTGGCTTGGAGTCTGGAGGCACTGGAGTCTCCACCAGTTAGTTCCCACTTCCTTCCCCAATTGGACTCAAGCAAGACTACGCGACCAGAATCAAATAGTAGGGAAACTGGTCAAGAATTCCAGCACCAGGGGGACACAATCAATAAAGGGACGGTAGAGGTTCCAAAGGTTCCAATTGGAGAACAATTCCTCCTGTACAGACAATAACTCCCACTCTAGAATTCTCCAGGAGTAACTCCGTTTTGAAGTTGAATTCTTCAAAGCTTGAAATTCTACTCTTGGTCAGTTCCGGTTGATCGGAAGTTCCCCTTCCTCTGGTGACTGGTTGGAATTTGTATTTGAACTCTAGACGGGAGAGTGGGACAGGAGGGGGTTTTGGTGCCTGGCGGAGAAGGGACATTGCCCGCCACAAATGAATAATCCAGCTGGACTTCAAACGGAATGGAGGAGTAGGGTTAGGGTTGAAATGGATCAAAAACAAACAGAGACTGACAGGGAGCTCTAATCAAAAATGGATGGAGACAGATCCTGTTCTCTGTCCTATTCACTGTCCACTTAACAAACACAAATCAAGTCCAGGGGATTAGAGATAGGGGATTCCGGTGCTAGGGAATGCGGGGATGTCAGGGGTGGGACGATAGATGATTAGCGGGTGGGAAACTGGGCCAGGTGGCTCTTGTCTGAATATTTCATTATCTACAGGAACAATCAGGCATTAAACAAATTGGACACGGAAGGACCAAAGGCCCAGAGTACTTGGACACATGAATAGGTCCAGGATACAGATCGACTCTTATTATACATCCACAGGATCAAAAGTCCACGAGTCAAACAGAGGAGTCAAACAGGAGTCAAACAGGAGTCACAAATCTTGGATTTTTACATCAACGTAAACCTAAACCTTAATTACCTAACCGTTGAGTATACTTTAAGTTTAATTGTGTTGTATTCCTTGTCTTTGATAATGAATTATGATTTATGAATCCCTTCTAAAGCCTTGATCCAGGGAAATCAGAGGAAAGTAAAATAAGTATGAGCTATGGTGCTAAACCACATGGAGTAAATCTCTCCTTTCCAGACCCTGGAATGTGGCTGGATGTTCTGGAAAAGGAACCACCACCGCCTGATTGTTCTTTACCACTCGCCACCATTTTCATAAATCCAAAACTCGGATTCATAATTCAACTGTAGCTTTGCCTAACGGGGCTTTTGCCTTTCCTTTATCATCCATTTTGACTTTCCCCGATGGAAGGGAGAGTAAGTGTGTACTCAATCTCAGTAAATGGAGAGGACAGGCCGTAGTCCATTTGGAATCAGATCTAAACTCAATCCTCCTTTTTAGAACTAAATCAGAGTTTTTTATTCCGGGAATTCGGTGCTTTCCCTTCCTTGAATTCCCTTGTCGGAGGTAATGCATCTGCCTGGTGGAAATCCATAAAAACTGAAATCCTTTGGATGATGACCAACAAGGGGAATGGAGTCCCTGGGTATTTTAAACCCAAGGGTCCCACCCTTGGACTCTCTCAATCCCACCACCCCAGAGTGGAACTTTGACATGAAACCACAGGAGAAAGTCAATGGAGAAAAGTTTGTGGCTCACTTTTGGGTGGGTAACTGTGTTCTACTCATTAGAATTTACGGTTATCTTCCTCACTTAAAATGAAGAGGAGACCAAGTGGGAATGACAAGTTCATATTGAAATCCATAAATAATATTTCTTTGCTTTTTTGGAACAAGGAATTGTTCCAGTTTCCAGAAACAGAGTCCTAAATTAGATTAGGTTCCTTAAGCAGCACAGATTTATGCCCCACTCCCAGTAATTCAATTACAATCAAGACCCACCCAGCCCCAGTACTAAGCACTCCCACAGAACTCTTGATTGGGACCCACTGGGAATACACTGGAGGAGTGATGGGATTTTAAAAGTGAGGATTATGAGTCCATCATCCAGGCACAGTTGGCCAAGTGACGAAGGCACCCTAGGGAATCACACTGACACTCCAAAGCCATCCCTTGACAATCCCTTGACACTCCCTTGATTGGCACTGACCTTAGGCACATATCCACAATCGATCAATCCTATTCTACAGTCATGGCACGCAGTCACAAAGGGGAGAAGGTCAAACCAGGGACAACCCCATCAAGACAAAATCAATGTTAAATCAATGTTATGTGCAGTACATGGGGCACTCACTATTTTCAAATGTAATCCTTTGGTTGCTGAATTTGCAGTCAAACTGGAATAAACTGGAAGGCTCATTCTCTAATTTAGCAAAATTGGGAGACATGCCAGCCAATTGGTGCTTCTAGTCGTTGGAATGGAGTTGCTGGATGAGTCCAGAATGGCGCTAGGAGGGGAGAGCCCTTCACAACCGGAAGTTGAGACTGTGGGGAGGAGCGTGGAGCCAAGTTGGTTCATTTCCACAATG
>VNWY01001145.1:0-20075 GCA_009869845.1 Pseudachorutes palmiensis | reverse complement strand
ATGTCCAAATAGTCCCAACCGGTCAAATCATCTCCTGCTTCGAAAACGTGGAAACGAATGCAAGTTACATCCTGGATGGCAAGCATAGCAGAAAGGATCAAGTTCCTATTCGTAGTACCTTAGTAACCACAAGGTTAAATTCAGGTTTAAAACATTTATGGGTTAACTCACTGTATGCTGAGCTGATGAGAGCAGGTACGAAATTCACGTCTGACTCTTCGCTGTAATACCACCGTCGAGCAGGGGCTAATGCTCCGTTTCGACGTCCATCGGCAGTAACGCTACAAGCAGTGTCCATACGCTTCTCATCCTCTGGTTCTGGACAGAAATATTTTTCATTTTATGTAACATATTTATATTTTAACGTGTATTACCATTTTCCATCTCGGCAATCAAGTCCCAGTCAACTAATTGGCTGACTTCAACTCCTCGCTTTCTCATCGCTTCAATGGCATCGGGTGTCTCATGTTCCTTATTACTACTGTCCAAATCTGCTAAAATCAAAGCCAAAATTAAGTAAGAAGCAAGCAAAAGCTTAAAGGTTGAAAATGGAATAAACATAGCTACATTACTGTCAGAATGAGGACGAGCAATGGAAACAACTGCGAAACATGCAAGTAGCAGGAGGACTAATGCGTCTCGATGCACACCCATTTAATAGGATGTTGTTCCTTTTGGTTAATTTTCAACTGCTAAACGTTTTATGACTTACAGGATAATGATACAATTTCAGACGCTAATTCAACGGTTTTATATCGACCCACTTGATTTAGTTTAAGATAAAATTAGCTTTTGTGTAACATTCAGTCGTAGTGGATCAGGAAGGTGTGTTATGAATGTTAATGTCCCAAGGTGAAACGTCTTATCTGTTGGCAGTTGCTCAACGCTGTTTAAATGCGATTCATAATAGTTGTTGATATTTCTTATCAGCATACTTTTGGGCTTTCGACACGTTAGAAATAGATTCAAAATTGTAAACACAATTGCTCATGTCCAGAATTCCAGATCATTTATTTACTGGAAATTCTTCCTCCGGTCAATCCAAGACAAAGCAATAAATATATTCGAGCACCCGGCCTTGTAATAGCAAGGGCGTTTTTGAAATAAAAATGCAAAACTACAGTCTAAACGTATGAATTTCTGATGAACAATTGATGTGAATATTCCAATTAAATTGACTTTGCAATTGCCCTTTGCATGTCCATTGGTGCAATTCGTAGTTTCCGGTTGATAATTGATTAGAAATTCATGTTAAAGGTTGGTTTATAGCCATCCGCCGTTCACACAATGAAGCCTGTTGGCTCCAACGTGTCAAAGAGAGTCAACATGTTTGGAAGCATGTCCGTTGCAGCCCTACTGATTACTTGTTCATGCGTTCTCGTTTCCGCGGCTGACACTAAAATCAAATACCCTTTGGTTAAGCGTGACGACACATCATTCGACACCTACTTTGAAATCAAGGTTAATCCCCATCCTTTCAGTTCAAATAATTCAAACTGATTGGAGTATTATTTTTAAGGTTCCAAACCCGTACAAATGGATGTCAAATGTATCAGAGGAGGATGAAATTGACGTTTTAATGGCGGCACAAAGGAAGCTCACCAGGGCCTATCTAGCAAAGTTCCCACCAGGAGAGATTGCCAAGTTCAATGCGCTAAAAAACAAATACAAACCCGAAGAACCTGTCAAGTACACCAGTTTTCTTATTGCTGGAAAGAAATTCTTCTTCTTAGACCAGTGAGTGAATGAAAACATTGAAAGGGAACACGTCCGTATTTGCAACAACCAATCATTGGTGTTTTGAATATGACCTGGTACTGGGTCGAACTTGATCGTTTACTTGATTGAATTAGATTCGGTGTAGAAACGGTGTCCATTCAAAACGGACTTAATGAGAAACCCTCACTTCTTCTATCCAAAACGAATGGGAATGGAAGGACACAAGAGTCATTCAACGCATTTCCATCTCCATCTGGCAATATTCTGGCATATAGTAATGGCGACAAACAATCGTTTGCAGCATTATGGGGCGTTGGGACATTTAAATTCAGGGACACCGACACCATGCAAGATTTAAATGACACTCTTCAAAATGTCATTCTGAGGAGAATATTTGCGTGAGAGCCCTGAGATATGCCCTCCTTTGAGCCCTTGAATGACAACTTTGAATGTATTTAATAATAGAACGGACATGGGAAGAGTACTGGAGTGGAGTACAGATGGCTCCGGTGTCTTCTATATGGTGATTATTACAAGGTTTTAATTTGACTATTGATTTAAACGTTATAATTTATAGTCAAATGTGACTATGAATACCGGAGATGCCCGGAAAGAAAAAGTGAAGGACAAGACGATGATATTCTTCCATAAAATTGGCACCAAGCAAGCTGATGATATCCTGATCGGAAAAGTCAACTCGCCAGACGCAGACCCACCGTATGCCATTCTCATTGAAATATTCAACCTGGTGTAGAATACTGAATTCATGATTCAGGTTGTTACGAGCGAGTGAAGACGGAAAGTACTTGCTAGGCTTATTGATGCACACGGTACTGTCTCAGAAACACTCAAAGGCACAGAACCAATCAGATTATAACGTATACTGTTGGGATTTGTGCCCTCTTACTGCTGCTCCTTGCAAGGTTAACAATGACATAAAACCTAAGCTCACCAAGGTCGAAATTAAGGGCTTTAATGTGCACGTGAGTCTGTGTAATAAGTTTCTAAATGTAATAAGAAGTATATCCATGTCATAATTCCAGTTAGTGGGCAACAAAGGGACAAACTTTTACTTCCTCACGGATGAAAGAGATGTTGACGACGTGGTTCAAGTAAATATTGCCAAACCAGAGAAGCAGCCAAAGGTCATTATGACCGCGAATGAGCTAATTACACAAGTTGGCCTCGCCAATGGCGAGTTCGTATACCTCGTTCACACTCAATACAAATCCTCGTTCAAATTCGAGACCAAGCTGGAAGTTTTTAGTTTAACTGATCCTTCAAAGTTACGGAAAATACCAATACCAGGTGGGGATACTGATATCTTTAACGTAGAAAGGAAAGGAACAAGGTTGACATTCATAACCAGTGGGAATGAAACCGAAGTTGGTTGGATTGTTGACATTGCAAAAGAAGAGACCAAGGCAGAGGTATGAAATTTGAATTATTCAGGACATATTGGTTGATATTTTTTTATTTTCAGAGAATTCAATTACCAGTAAGTAATTTATTTAGGGCTAACTTTAACAAGAAGCTAAAGGAGTTTAAAACACCGGGTGGGAAGCTCTTTTCCATCTTAATTATGCACAAAAAAGTAAAGTCTCTGTGTGTGTATGAGAGTTTGCACGTAATGTTTAACTTTAACCATAAAGCCCATGTTTCCTTTCAGGGTCTGAAGATTGATGGTTCTTCTCCGCTTATTCTAGTACCAGAAACAAGTACACAAATCAATCAAATTACTGAAAAGCTGTATGCTCCATTTATGGAACATTTCCATGGAATTGTGGCCATCATCAATGTAGAAGAGTCAGTAAAACAATTCTGAGGTTTCATGAAGTTTCATAATACGATTTCTTTTGACAGTGGACATCCGCCAAGACTAGATTTTGGTATACTTCACAAGATTTTAAGCCAACCGGCTTTTCCACTAAGCAAAGAATTGATAGCTACGCTAAAAGCTGCTGTAGACTTCCTAATAGCTGGGAAGTACACAGAAAGCAGTCGACTGACACTTGCATCTAGTTCTCACCTGTATGCAAATCTTGTGGCAGCTACTATGAATGAATACCCAGAGCTATTTGGTGCTGTTGTTATCATGGATTCATATTACAATGATATTCCACCAAAGGACAAGAAAGTTTGCCACGAAGAGTTACCAAAGTAAAACTATCACTTTCCAGAAATACATACTAAACTAATGGAATGATTCCATTGCAGGAATTTAGACATCAGTCCATTCTTCAAGAACAAAAGCATGACAGAGAAGTTACTCCAGATTTCCCCAATTCACAACATCAAGGCAAGGAAATGGGAATACCCAGCCGTCTTGGTGGAAGCTGGTGATGACGACTCAACGCTAAAGTACATTGCGGAACTCCAAAATAAAATCGGATCAACAAAGCAACAGGCAAGGAAAACTAAACTGCCAAAGAATGGAAGTAAACCTTTTCGATTTCTTTGTAATAGGTGAAGCCACTGTTAGCAAAATTTCCACGTTGTTCAAACCGTCGCCCGAAAAATGTAAGTAATCTAAACGCACATCTAAAATGTACCTGGTTTACAATACGACACTTTTTATTATATACAGAAACAGGAAGAGTTTATGGACGTATTCTCCTTCATTGCTCTCTCGCTTAAGCTCACTTAAGATTAAGGAGCACTTAAGTCACCAAATGGAATAACAGACCAGTTTGGTGGCAGTAGTGACTTAGTTTCGAATGATATATTCTAATCATGGCGCATAAGCAAATAAAAAAAAAGTTAATTGAAGCTAGTCGTTTGACGTTCCTATGAAGTTCCAAGATTTAATTTTTCATGCATGAGAAGCTTATCTCCCAATTAATCCCAATTCCATAACTCCTGCATGTCGTGACAAAGTGCAGCAAGTTTCCTGTTGCTAATTAATGCATTCAATTAATATTGAAGTTCCATTTCCCAGAGAAATTCAATTGGATACAAAGTGTCAATCGAGAAGAACCATGTTCGAAAAGGCATTCCTTCTAGTCCTGTTGGTAGCTTTTAGTAACTGCAATAAAATCAAGTACCCTTCGGTTAAGCGTGAAGATAAAGGAGTGGATACTTATTTTGGCATAAAGGTATAACGTGTAAAATCAGTGTAGCACTTTATTTATTTGGATTCACATTAGGTTCCGAATCCGTACAAATGGTTAGTCACTGCGTCACAGAAGGACAAGGAAGCTCTAATGGAGGCACAGATGGAAATTACAAAAGCCTACCTTAGCAAGATTCCATCAGCTGACCGTACCAAACTGAAGGCTTTGCTGACAAAATACGAACACGAAGCGTTCCTTCACTACCACGTCCCCATTGTAGCTGGGAAGAAATTCTTTCTCCAAGAAGTGTGAGCAAAAGATTAGAAAGAAAGTCGACTTTTTTTTTCATTGTGACGTGTGATATTCCAGTCATGAAGACAAGGTGTATGTCCAGAGTGGACCAAAGGATAAACCGTCGCTGCTTCTCTCCACACCTTCAAACGCTGAAGACGGTCGGATCGCAGGAATATATCCGTCACCAACTGGCAGCATTTTGGCATATGCGTACAGTTCCTCCGTTCTCCCAAAGGATGTGGGTACATTACGATTTAGGGACACTGGGACAATGAAAGACTCAACAGATACATTAACAAATGTTCTTCTTCTAAAAACGCAAAAGTAAACAGGCACTTTATGTTTGTGGAGCATCTTAACAATCTTAACATTAAGTTTGTGAATGCCAAGCTTTCATGCTACTTTTATGCACAGGAGATTAAGCGGAGGAAACGCGTTGGAATGGAGTGCAGATGGGTCTGGTATCTTCTATACGGTACTAACAATAGTGCACACGAAAATACGTGGTATTTTGGTACATTCTAGTTGTAATTTCTAGTCAAATGTAACAAATCCTCATACTGGAGATGCTAAGAAAGGACCAGAGGTGAACAAAACGATTCTATTCTTCCACAAAATGGGAACAAAGCAGGCTGACGATGTCCTCATTGGTGAAGTCAACTCTGCAGATTGGCTGTATTAAGTTTCTCCATTTACACTAACAGTGCAGGTCATGATTTATGTATGACACAGGTACCTTCGAGCTACTGAAGATGGAAAGTACGTATTGGGAATGTTGAAAAAAAGCTATTGGAATGCTAATCATCACAAAAATCGTCCAGATCAGCGTAGTGCTTCAAAAGAGACGAACGTATTTTGCTGGGACTTGTGTCCCTCTGCCGCAGCCCCTTGCAACGTCAAGAAAGACACAAAACCAACACTGACAAAGCTTGCGCTTGAAGGACCTCCCAAAGTAAGTGTTGCACTGCCTACCTAACAATATCCAACTTTAGGATAACCTTAACTCTAAACTTTGCCTTAACCTGCATTGCCTTAACAACTAAACCTATTCACAATTTCAGTTTGTGGGGAACAAAGGCAGTGCTTTTTACTTTCTCAATGTAAACGTGATCTTTAACCTTGTGCAAGTGAACATTGCCAAGCCAGAGGAGGAGCCAAAGGTCATCCTTACAAGAGAGGAATTGACTGGCATAGGCCTTGCGAACAGTGAGTTTGCATTCTTCATGAGTACGGCTAATGGCGACCGCCGGAGCAAGTTGGAAGTCTTTAGTTTGGCTGATCCTTCTAAAATAAGGGAAGTGTCCATACCGTATGGTGTCATTGTTGGTGCTACGTTAGAAAAGAAAGGGACAAGAGTTGCATTCACAATACACAGTCCATTGGCACTGGAAGATACTTGGGTAGTTGACGTTGGGAAAGAAGGAAGCAAAGCAGAGGTAAAGTGGGTATACTGGGTATAGTTCTGCTTCCTGCTGACCTATTCAAGGTCAAATTGTTTTTTTGTTTTTTTTTTACAGAGGATTCAACTACCAGGACACGATGGAGATTCCTTTCGCGATAGGATTGAGATCAAGCAGAAAGAATTCAAAGCCCCGGATGGGAGTTTCCTTCCTATTATCATCATGCATGAAAAAGTAATCTGATAAGGTCAATTAGTTATAAGTGATTATTTGTACTCAAGGAAACTGGCGTGTGTGTTTTCAGGCTGTGAAGTTAGATGGCTCTGCTCCGCTTATTCTTCTCCCCGAGGCAAGGTTTGTTAGCAACGTCGCAATGGGCAAGTTCTTCGCTCCGTTTATGGAATCGTTCAATGGAATTGTAGCTATTGCCACAGTTCAATCACCAAAGTAAGTTTGTAAGACGAATACAATACTAAAAACCTGACTACTTACAGTGATAGCTTACGCCTACGTCCATCTACTTAATTTGATTATCGTGCTTTTTTCTAGAGAGTATGCACTACCTACTCCCCCAGTAAGTAAGGACCTCGTCGGAATACTGAAAGCAGCCGTGGGTTTCCTGATAACAGGCAAATACACAGGAAGCAATCGACTGATACTTGCGTCCAGTTCGCATTTGTTTGCAAGTCTCGTTGCAGCTGCGATGAACGAACACCCAGAACTCTATGGCGCAGTCCTTATTATTGACTCTTCCAAGGCACCGCCGATGATGAAAAGCAACATGAGTGGAGAAGTCTCGTCCTGGATGGATAAACGAACAGCCAAGTAAAAACTACATTATGCTGGAACAGCAAAAAGAACTTTCTTATGAATTTTTTGTAGGAATTTAGACCTCAGTTCGTTTTTCAAGGACAAGGGAAAGACTGATGAGTTACTTCGGATGTCTCCAATTCATAACATCAAAGCCAAGAAGGTGGAATACCCGGCAATGTTGGTGCAAGACAGGGGCGCAGAATCTACCCTCAGGTACATTGCGCAACTTCAGTATGAAATCGGATCAACAAAACAACAGGCAAGGACAATCACATTGTTCATGTGCAGCTAATATTTAATAAACTTCATTTTTTAATCTTGTAGGCAAAGCCACTGCTAGCAAAGTTTCCATTAAAAAGTTCACAGGAGGATGGAAAGTCGATTGTAAGAAATAATGGATTTTACGTGTTTTTGAATATTGGCTCAAATGTGTTTTGATTCTGCGCAGGAGGAGTGTGAGATAGAAGAGTTTACGGACGTATTTTCCTTCCTTGCTCTTTCGCTCAGCCTCAAGCTGACAAGCTAAGCAGCTGGTTTATTTAAATCATGAAAAATAGCTTAAACCAGTTTCCAAAAACCCATACAATAAAAACATAAAATTATATTAATGTCACACCGTGCTCCAACAATTACAGCGGCTTCAAAAAGTTCCACAAATAAAAAGATCAATTCTAGCAGTATTGTATTGGGCACGAATGGAATCGCAAATCGCCCACCAAGTGCAAAAAGTTCCACCAGACCAATACAATTGATGGCTGAACTTGTTTTTGTAAAAACTTAGACCAGAGTCCATTCTTCACAGACAGGACAAGGACGGATGAGTTGCTTTGTGTTTCTTCAATTCACAATTTCCAGGTTGGAGAATGAATACCCCGCAGCATTCCCGGAATGCGGAGGGGTTGAAATCAAAAACAAAACTCCAGAATGAAAAGAACAACAGGGAAAGTGTAAATCGTAACTGCTTAAGGTACAGTACATTTTTAATTTTTATTAGGTGAAGGTATTCCTTAGAAAAGTTTAGATTAAGTGGTTGAATCCATATGAAATAGTCATTGTACCTTCGGCAGACACTTTAGACACGTGATTCTAACGTATTTGATTCGGTGCAGAAAGAAGTGGACGAATCTTTTCTTTGGTCCATCTTTCAACCTACCCCAGTGAAATAGAAACTTATAGAATCTGGAATTTACTAACTACTCCAGTCGTTATAATAAACCAGGAATGATAAATCCAGCCGAGACAGAATGATGGTGGCAGAATAATGCTGCGTTCAATTATTTTTTTATCTGCCTGTCTGTCCCAATTAAAGATTATTCTCGTCCTACCCGGAACAATTTTCTGAAGCACGCAATAATGAAACTTATGTGACCGAGTGGGTACACCATTATGGATTCTTTTCAAAGGAATCCCAGACTAATGTTGTCCATTAAGAGACAGTTTTCAAGGAGCTGCTTCTCTAATACCCACCGCCACCGAGCTTCCAGGAATGTCTGTGTAATATGAGGTGGGGATGTTTAGTCAGATTGTCAACAATGCCTTTCGCTTAACTTCAAATTTCTGGAGAAATTCCATTTGTCAAAGCATAATATGCTGAGCTCAACGGCACCTCGTGTCAAGCGTGTGGCGAATTGTCATTGGCATAGAAGTCCCTCATTAAGTTAAAGCCTCGTGAATGAGGCCGAAGTGTCCGTACTGGAATCCCTTGATTCCACCAGGGCTCTTAAACGCTCCATTCCTCCGCATAAATGAGCAGCTCCACTGTGAATCTATTTTGAAATTCTGGTGAGGAAATTCCGTGTCCACCTCCGTGTCCTTCCATATGCAAATCCAGTGTCAAACCCATCACCACCGGGACACTAATTCCTCTTCCCTTGGGACTTTTGTCTGTGTGCTCAAAAGTTTGAATTGTCTTTGGAACTGTATAAGGGACTGACTGGCAGAACTTTGTCTTTGTACGTGCTGACAAGAAGTGAATAAGTTGGTTGTTTGAATTGTTCTCCGCCTTATGCATACTCAAGGCGGGAGCAATCAGAGGGTGATTGGCAGAGGAGAAAGTCCTGTTTGAAATGTCAACATAAGGGAAGGAAGGGATGACGTGGGAGTCCTTCTGGAATGGAAGAAGTGGCTAAGGCCCTCATTAGGGGAGGTGTTGGGTAGGGATTTGCCAAGGCCAAGGCGCCTTCAAGTCTACTCGAGTGTGACTTTAGCCAAGAGAAGTGCGGAGATGAGCCCCATTCCAGACAGAATGGATTTAAGATCCGAATTCCAGCAGAGTTCCAGCCTTTTTGGTAGTGAAAGGAAGAATGGAAATAGTAACCGCTAGGATTTCACTCCATCACTTCCCTCCTTCTCGTTTCCTAATGGACTCCTTGTCACCACATTCGAATGAACTCAAATGATGCAAATGGAATTAAGGAATAAAAAGAAAGCGACATTCAACATTCCGCCTGAGGGTAAATTTATAAACAGAAGATCCCATACGACATCCATTCTTCTAAAAGGATTTTGAAAACGGCCTCAAAATCCTTAGACTACTCAACTGGAATTGTATTCTCCCATGCTTAATTTCTTTCCAAGCGGAATTCAAGCTTCCCGTTGATTTCCGTTTCCTCCGCTCCCAGCCTCCTTTTTATTTTCTCCAGAGTGGGTGAACATTTTTCTGGAAATGGGGAGCCGTACGTCACCCTCACTATAAATGCCTCCAGCACAAGCTTAGCCACCCTCAGTCGCCACCCAAACGCTTTCCAATCAACACTGAATTTTCACTCTTGGGAGAAAGCTTACTGGAGAAAAGAACTTAGAAGCCAAACTCACTCAAACTCCTCCAGAAGACGTAAGTTAAACTGGACAAAACCTGGAAAAGAGAGATTAGGTCTAATGAATTCAACCAGAAGAAGTTTTCAAGTATGTTTGACTAGCTAAAGACTTTGGTACCTTCTTCATTAGAGTTTTTGCACCATTGCTTTTTATAGTAAAGTTGCTTAAGCATCATTTCATACTAAGGAAAATTCTATGAGCCATTTATGCTAAATAGAAAACAGAAGAGTCAGATTCTTTGGAAGCCTATTAGCTTAGACAGATTGGAATAGTGACAGCCTGTTAAGCTCATTAGAGGATACACTTTGATCAACAAGTTTTCCACCTAACAAAGGCACAGAGTTAATCCCATCGATCTGAATTCTTGAATCTACTTTAATTGGAACAAGTTTATCAACAGGAGTGGGTGGGTGGATCGGGTTTTTCTGGACGTCACAGTCCCCGCATGTTAAGTTTAGTAAGAACTCTTTTGTCCTCTGCATGGGGCACTTGATATGATGAGTCCAATTAGATCTTGTTTGAGTTTGATGGCTCCCATTGGAGGACTTAATTCAATTAAGGAAGGACCTTATCAACGCCCAGTGTCCACTCTCATCATCCTCAGATTGGACAATGGAAGAAGCAGATGAGCTGATTGGTCATGAACTTTTAATGGACTAAACCCAGAGCCACAATTACATGGACTTTTTCATTCCCAAAACAAACTTTTCTCTTTCATCTGATAATTATAAACACTATAATAACTTTCTCAGCGTGTTTAACCTTCTACAGTTTAAAACTATAAGCTCACCCCGTGTCCTTTAGTCGAAAATTATCGTCCTTTTCATATCAAAACCCATGAATACACGGTTAAAAATCCTTCAATGATACCCACTGCGTCCCTTCTAAAGCCAAAAGTCTAAAGTGACGCAGTGGGAATCTTTTCTTTCGTCTTTCTTGCCCTAATCTTCGTCCCTTACTTCCCATTTTGATAACTATAGTAGCTTATGATGATCCCAAATTGCTTCCAGGAAATGCAGTTCGTCCTACGTGAAAAGTGTCTGAATGGGTTATGAGTCATGGTAATTCTGCTGAACGCAGACAATTTATAATCCAGACATTCGTATCCGTCAGTTGCCTTAGTTCCAGCCGGAAAAGGGTTTTGCAGAATGTGTTTCATTTGATGTGGGAATTCTGTAATGACGTTAGGGCCTGAGGAAGGGTTGACAACTTGACACTTGGTCAATGGCCACTTTGACAGGTTTCATCTTCACAAAAGACAAAGGAAACTGAGGTGGCCCATTGTGGCCAAGGCATAATGGCTATGAATTCTAGCAACGGCTATAAATAATGAAGAAATGAGGCTCTGGCTATAGGCTACTGAACTTCTGAACTCAGACAAAGTTGACTGATCTGGATATGACCGTAAAAGAATTTCAATCCGAATCCGTACATAAGATTTTATGAACCGGGCATAAATCCGGGTATTAAAATGTTCATAGACTCTGTCTCGTATAACCGGGCGGAGCAATTCCATTTCCGTTTAATAAGCATACATAATAAAAGCTCTAGAGACAAAGTTTTAGTAAAAGTTAAACTTTCTCCTTGAAATTATGCATCAGGGCTCATTGTGACGGAGTTTAAGTGGGTAGTATTTGTCGTGAGACACGAAGAAGGGTGACATTGGCCAGTGCCAGTGCGCCCACGCTATAGCAAGTGATGGACTATGACGTATGGTAGCTCTCCTTTGGTGTCGGATTCGGTGATCGGACAAATGGAGGTGTTGTATTGGATTCATAATTGGAAATGGGATCTCCCCTTTATTGTAAACCTCATATGTAAATTGGATTCGGTCCTTGAAGAATCCGAAACACCCTGCTTAATCCACTAAGTCTCCAGAGACCGCTGTGGAGTCAAGCGGTTGGGAATTAAGCTCCAAAACTAATCCATAAGAATGAAATGAGCACAAACTCTGTGAAGGGGGTGGACTTAAATCCCACACTTCGGATTCTGGAAATAAATCTGGAACAAACGATGAAAACCAACAGTTGGTACACCACGACGCCGCTATTTTCCACTTGTACGGACATCAAAAGAAACATGAGTTCCCGTGGGTTCTCATTTGCGTTGTTTCCATCCATATGGCCATCGGCTTTTAAAGCAGAATTTCATATCTTTAGAATTGTGGGTGGGTAGAATTCCAGAATAAGAGAAATACTCCCTTTGAATTCCAACCCTCCAGTCCTCCAGGCTTCCTCTACTGGAACTCCTTCCAAAAGGAAGTTCCCTCGAGGACGACGGAAGGAATCAAAGTTTCGAGTACCGGGACTTTCCCTTCTTCCAGGGAATCCAAAGTATCCTCATTATTCTACAAAAACAATAAAACAAATCCTACTTCCTGGCAGAGAGTCAAGGACGGAATGTCTCCAGTGACTGCGACTTCTTTTGCTTACACTGCGGGAAGTTTCTAAACTCGACGCCCCTATCTGATATCTGATCTTCAAAGCTAAGCTCAGATGACTTGAGGTTGATGAGGGCGATGACACTTGTTGAACAAAGAAGGTTCATTTTCAAAAGTGTGAATTCATTTTGCATCACATTGCAGAGAACCTGAAACTACTACGCGTGATTTCCTTTACATGTGACGTCTAAGTTGCCTTGGACTTGATTTTCATAACTACGTTCCAAATAATCTATTGTCCAGTGTCAATGGAGCACTAGACTTTGCGGGAAACTTTCATCAACCCGCATTGGTTTCTTTCCTGATTGGCTTCCGGACAAAGTTCCCTAGTTTTGGTATAGTGGGAGAAAAGTTCTGAGACTTCTTTCATTCTTTGGGTCTAAACTTATTCAATTCTTAAAGAAATGAAGTTTGGCTCTTTACCCATACACTTGAGTCTGATTTGGTGGGTGGGACAGAAGGGAACCAAGGGGACTTCTTCTTAATAATTCATTCAAACCCACTTCATTTCCACTTCATAGGCATTCAATTATTCTCCATATTCCCGGAATCCAGAACAAAACAAAAAACAAAACAAACTCTTGAAACATGGCCAATTGGATCTGGGAGGCTCATTTAGTATTCATTAGCTAATGGACTAATCTGTTGACTTTCCAACTTTTATCTTTTTTCATGAACCAGATGCTTCAGCGAGCCTTGAGTGCCCATGTTCTACTCCTGCTGTTTGCGGGCTCTTACGCATGGTCAAATGGAGCTGATGAGAACGAGCTAATGCGCAGACTCAATCACTTTTCCAGTCTCCCGAGAAGGATTCAGTCTTATGATAGGCTAAATTCACCAAACGAGGATCGGAGCGATGAGGAAAGTGCGTCAGCAGCTTTGGCTGAGCTATATAGCGAAATGGATAAACGAGCCAATGGGAGGTACACTTTCGGACTTGGGAAACGAAGCAGGACTTATGGATTCGGCCTCGGGAAGCGACTCGAAGACGCATGGAAAAGCGGAAATACTGCGTCTGGAGTATCACCGGCCTACCGGTAACAAAACTTACTGTGCAAGGCAAGTTTTTTTTTGATAAATCAGTAAAATATGTTTCAAATTGTAGACAAGAGCGTCGTTCAAAAATTTACTCATTTGGATTGGGTAAGCGGAGTCCGAATGGAGCTATGGAAGAAGCAGGAGAGGATTATGATGAACAACGGAGAGAGGAAGAGAAGCGAACGCAGCGATTCTCATTTGGACTTGGGAAGAGGGAGACTGGAGAAGGATCTCATCGGACAAGGGTCCCTTCCTAAGTACCCCTAGCAGCTATTAGAGACAAGTCAGGCTAGACTCATCCTCCAGTCCCCTCCTGACACTTGGCCCATAAGTCCCGTGTGACTGACTCTTGTTAAATTCTTTCAGTCCCAACCAGGTTGTTCTAGTAAAATCACTCTCACTAATTATTACTTACACGTAACCAAATGGAAGGGTCATTTTATTGGCATTATAAATATACCTTGGATTCTGCTTTCGCTGTAACTTTTCTTTATGCTTTTCGGAATGTTTTGGAGAGGAGAGCGAGGAAGGAAAGGACGAAGAGTGCACCTGCGAGGAATAACAGGCAAACAATGTCTCTCTTACGCTCGTCCTGTTTTATATAGAAATACAATTATACCAAATTCATAAATCGTAGTTGTGAGGATTAAGTTATTACCAGTTCGAAGCCATAGGTTGAGATTACTTGCTCGCCAGCACAAATTTCCCGCATTGGATCCGTGCAATCGACCTTCACATCTATCCACTGCGTCACCATCAAAACCCCATTTCCATAGTAGAACCATGAAATGTACTGGATCCATCTTATATACCAATCAGTTGAGTTTGCCTTCATGAGTAGCCCTCCGAAAAGAATAAGTGGTATTAAAATCGCAGGTGCTATGGCCAATGCAGCAGTCATGTTCGGAGCAAGGCTGGACAGGCAGTAGCCTAATGCAACAAACATATATTTTAGTTTTGATTTAATTTGTAATTCAAAGAAAAAGAAATAAAAGGGCTCACCGACACCTGCTGCACAGTATGCCACCAATACGTAGACGAGAAGTGTGAGTAAGAAAGACTCACAGTCGTTTTTGTACCCAACTGAAAAGTAGACGATGATTGTCGCCGCTGTAGGAAAGAAGATCTGGACCGGAATCTCAACAATCATCTTGGCGATAAAGTAGACATCCGTCCTGTACATTCCGTTGAAATGCTCTCGCAGGAAGATCGGCAGCTCTGCGCTAAACACCTAAAGCAGAAAATCAATTAAATTACATCATTATAATCAAGACCGGTTGAAACAGAATTGTTTTTACGTCAATGGCTGAGAATGCATGGCTAAAAGTCATGTTCATAAGGAGCATGAAGAAAGCACCGTTGACATTCAGGATTGTATTTTGTTTACGATCTCTTGCAAAGTTCAGGAAAACTAAACCTATCATGACGCTCATCACCTGCAGAAATTTCAATTCCCTTTGCAGAAACTAAAATGATTAGCAATTTGATTCCTTACGCCAGTTTGGAATGCTTTCATTGGGAGATAGAGAGGATCCTTCCAGCAACAGATCCAGGCTCGCCAGAGAACGGCGAGGAACTGAGACAAGTACGAAGCTTTGTAGCGAGACTTGCGCTTTGCCTTCTTCTCCAACTCAAGGTATACAGCGACATTGGGGTCAACGTCCTTGTCACATGCTGCCTCCTATGGAAAGAAAATAAAAGTTATAAAAACGCATGAATAAGCGCTTTATACGTCTGTTTCAGATAAGATGGTTGAAATTATACAAAACTACAAGAATAGGGTAATGCTTTAACCTTTATCTCCTTCCCAGTGTCGCTGTTATCATAGTAGTCGCAAATCTCTCTAACCCGCTGCCTGCAAGTGTCTTCATCTCCAGGTTGAATTGCTAACGTATCGATGTAATAGTCACTTGGGTTGTAGTTGGGAGGACAAGTATAACCCTGTCTTTATGAATTACACAATTACTACATCGATTTTAACATTTCACGGGTCCTTACTGGCCAAGAAAGGTCAGAGCATCTTTTGTTTTTCCCATGTAGGCCACTCGTCCTTCTGCGAGGAGCAAAAGCTGGTCCATCATGCAGAAAATTTGGGACGAGGGTTGGTGGATCGTCGTCACGATCGTCTTTCCCTGTGATGCGAGAAATTTCAGCGTACTCACGACAATGTAGGCATTGAACGCATCAAGCCCTGAAGTCGGTTCGTCACAAAAGAGAAGCGGAGGGTCAGTGAGGACTTCACTTGCAAAAGCTAGTCGACGCATTTCTCCTCCGGAAATCCCTTTGAAGCGACCTGCACCTCCAATCTTGGTGTCAGCACACTTTGTCAACCCAAGCTACAGAGACAAAATTTTATTTAAATTGTATTCACTTGAGTAAATTATATTACGTCTTGGATCACTTCGTTGACTCGTTGGGTACGAGCTTTCCTTGGAATGTGGCTGTGCATCCGAACGAGAGATTGGAAAGTCAGGTGCTCTCGAACAGTCAGGGCAGGAATGAAGAGTTCATCCTAGAAAAAACCATTTCCCGTTCCCTTTTTCTCATTAATTAGACTCAGAACGCGAACCTGTTGGACGTATGCAGAGACTGTGGTGAGGGAGTCTGGGTCAACGACAACTCCATTGGCAGTGCGTTCTCCAGTGATGACGAGTCCCTTGTGCCGGAAGTTAAGGACGTTGAGCATTGTAGACTTTCCAGCTCCTGAGGCACCCATGATTCCCAATAGCTCTCCAGGACGAACAATGCCAGTAACTTATGAAAGCAAAAATCAGCATCAACAGAAAGAATTTTAGGGCTTTTAGATTTACCATCCTTGAGCAGGTGCTTGGCCCTTCGGGGACCCTTGGAACATGAAAATTTGGAAATCTTCCCCCTTTCCACGTCCATTGAAGCCGGGCTTCTTGGTCCTGGGGTCCAAACATTAATATTGTTCCATCGGTACGTGATCTCTTCAGTCGCTTTTGAATAATCAACACTGCCACGGCTGGAACGAAAGTCACGTCCATGTGTATGTTTTTGGTTGACCTTGGCAGTATCAGTGGATTTCTTTTCTTCAACAGCAACAATTACTGGACTTTCCTAGAGATTAAAATTGAATTAAAAAAAATATGTTTTCGGTCAACATACTTACAACAGCTTCCCCTGCAGGTCCTGGTGACATTGACTGTTCCATTTAGTCAAAACAAATGTACGAAACTGAGACTTGAAATAAATCCACCTAAAATAATTATGCAATTTGGCTACGAGTGGAGGAATAACCTCATCAGTTGATTGTTAGTCCCGTTAAACTCAGTTGTCAATGGATGTTATAAATAAGCAAAAATAAATCTTGTAAAGTCGTTTGGAGAGGCAGAATTACCAAAATGGAAGAGTCCTTACTTTTATTTTGGCATTATTCTATACGTCTTGGATTTTGCTGTCGTTGTTTCCAGTTTTCTATCCTTTTCTGTATGTTTTGGAGAGGAGAGAGACGAATGCAAGGAGGAAGAGGGCACCAACGAGGATCATGAGCAAACCCAAGTCTCTATCACGGTTCTCCTTAATTAATGAAAAAGAAATTAGAATCCGCTTACAAATGGGAATGGGGAAGGGCGCACCTCGTCGAAACCAAAGTGCTCGAGTACCTCAGAACCATAGCACGGTTCAGTTGGATTCCGTGACTTGTTGCACTGCGTTGACATGTTAACGTCTTTCCACTGAGTGACAAATAGGACTTCATTTCCGTAGAAGAACCACGAGATGTACTGGATCCATCGCAAATACCATTCAGTTGAGTTTGCCTTCATGAGTAACCCTCCGAAAAGAATGAGAGGAACCAAAATAGCTGGACAGATGGCCAAGGCAGTAGTCATATCGGGAGCAGTGCAAGACAAGCAATAGCCTGTTAAAAAAAGTTTTTGGCTTAAGTTTCTATGAAAAGGTTTAAAGTTATGAAGAACTCACCAACACCTGTTGCGCAGTATGCGACCAAGATAAAAACTAGGAGTGTTACGAAGAAAGGCTCAACCTCGTTTTTGTACCCAACCGTCCAATACGTCATGACCGTGGCAAGGATAGGAAAGAAGAGCTGGAACGGGAACTCGACGATCACTTTGGCTATAAAGTAGACATCCGTCCTGTACATCCCGTTGAAATGCTCATGTAGAAAGGTAGGCAACTCCGCACAGAAAACCTACATGGAAAACAACATGACCTGAAATATTCCGATTTAAGATTAAAAAGAAAATTAAATATTTACGTCAATTGCTGAGAATGAATGCGCAAATGTCAAGTTCATAAGGACCATGAACAGAGCACCATTTACGTTGAGCATAGTGTCTGGTTTTCGGTCCCTTGCATATCCAAAGTAAACTAGAGCCAACATGAGGTTCATCACCTGCAGAAAAAGAGTAATTTACTTCAGTACTTGTACTAAACAACGGGACTGGAATGCTTTACAAAAGTCTGGAACAGTTTCATCGGGATGTAAAGTGGGTCCTTCCAGCAACAGAGCCAGGCTCGCCAGAGAACGGCCCTAAATTGAGCAAAGCACGAAGCTTTGTATGGGGACTTGCGCTTTGCTTTCTTCTCCAATTCCAGGTACACAGCTACGTTGGGGTCAACGCTCTTCTCACATGCTGCCACCTATGGAAATAAATTGGATGTAATACCAGCCACCAAACTGAGGTTAATGATGTTCATGGGTAAGGACCTTCATCTCCTTCCCAGCGTCGCTGTTATCATAGTAGTCACAAATCCCTTTCACCCGCAGTCTGCAAGCGTCTTCTTCTCCAGGTTGAATTGCCAATGTATCGATGTAGTAGTCACTCGGGTTGTAGGTCGCAGGACAAGCATAACCCTGTCTTGAGGTTCATAATTATTACATACAGTTTTCAAATATCTCTGCGACTCCTCACTGGCCAAGAAAAGTAAGAGCATCTTCCGTTTTCCCCATGTAGGCCACTCGTCCTTCTGCGAGGAGCAATAGGTGATCCATCATGTTGAAAACCTGGGACGATGGTTGGTGGATCGTCGTCACGATCGTCTTTCCTTGTGATGCGAGGTCCTTGAGCGTACTCACGACAATGTGAGCATTGAACGCATCAAGCCCGGAAGTCGGTTCGTCACAAAAGAGAAGCGGAGGGTCAGTGAGGACTTCACTTGCAAAGGCCAATCGACGCATTTCTCCTCCAGAAATCCCTTTGAAGCGACCTGCACCGCCAATCTTGGTGTCAGCACACTTGGTCAACCCCAGCTACCAACAAAATAAAATGAAAGATAATTAATAATGATTAAAAAAAAATAATAAACACGAATAAAAAGAAATGTCCTGCCTGTTGGATTACTTCGTTGACTCGTTTGATACGATCTTTCCTTGGAATGTGGTTGTGCATCCGAACGAGAGATTGGAAAGTCAGATGTTCTCGAACAGTCAGAGCAGGGATGAAGAGGTCACTCTATAAATGAAACATTTGAGAATTTTGTATTCACTTGTTGTCCTATTTACATACCTGTTGGACATATCCCGAGACTGACGTCAAGGAATCAGGGTCAATTTGTACTCCATTGACAGTCCGCTCTCCAGTGACGTGGAGTCTTCCCATGTGTCGGAAGTTGAGGGCATTCAGCATTGTAGACTTTCCAGCTCCCGAGGCACCCATGATTCCCAATAGCTCACCAGGACCAACAAGGCCAGTAACTAAAGGAAAAAAGTTCAACATCAATCAGCCAGTTGAGCCGAAAACTTACCGTCTTTGAGAAGGTGTTTGGCCATGGATGGACCTTTGCAGCACTTCATTTTGCCACAACGCGTCTCCTTCTTTTCCGTTTGCATGGGGGGTAGAGTAATGAGTCCAGGTGTCCAGACGTTAATGTTGTTCCATCGGTAGGTGATTGTTTCAGTGGCATTGGAGAAATCAATGCTGTCACGGCTGGAACGAAAGTTAATTCCTGGCTTACCCTTCCACACTTTAACAGCCGATTTGCTGTTGTTCCCACCAACCGGCAAACTCTCCTAATATGCAAGAAAACTTGATTAAGGATATTTAATTACTTTCAATGTTTAACTTTCAATTAAATTCAATGATCTTGTTACTTACAGCTGAGGGTTTTGATGATGTTGTCCCTTCCATCTTTCAAGCACCGTACGAAACGGAGTTGAAAGGAAGTGTCAAGAATTTCCAAAAACAAGAGGAACTAACTGATAAAATGCGATCTGGACTTGTGCAACTGAAAGTGGGAGGAATCTCATCGGTTGCAATGAGTTGTTTGGATGCATCAAGATAAAATTCTAGGTTGCTAAGGAATGCCAAACTACACAAGTCAAAAGTCAAAAGTCCTGAATTTAAAATTAAGCCATTAAATTAAAAAAGTCTTGAAGTTTTGTGTATGGCTGCTAGGATTTGGATTTTATGCAAGCAGAAGATTATAAAATATTTCCAACTTGGTAAAGTCTAGACAAGCTAAAGGTTTCTTCAATTTTCTTACTTTACACTGAAGAGCTTAAGTTACCACTTACTC
>VNWY01001144.1:0-20076 GCA_009869845.1 Pseudachorutes palmiensis | reverse complement strand
ACTGAGGTTGATCCAGAGTTTCACCTCATCGGAAGTCCTCCGATGCAATGGTTTTTTATACCGGCGTTGTAGAAGGGGCTGGTCTACTTCGAATATGTCGTCAGACATTGAATCACCCTCAGCCGTAAAAGGTACATGAGACAAGCACCAGGCAATCCATCGACGAATTTTGCTAGTGTCTCCTATCTCAGATTCGGAAAGAAAGCCTGACCTCGTTAGAATTGCGTACACGTTAATGCATACGAAAACACCGCAGTCGTTTCCGTTGTTTTGTTGCGGCGTTTCTGAGGCATATAAATGGCGCCATTCATCTATGTCAAACACATTGTTGGCTTCTGCCATAAATGATAGTATCCTGAACTGATTGTCCCTCTTGTCCACTGGTCCTCCTGAGAGCGAATCCACAATCACAATAATTTTTGTTTTCAAAAGTATGACTCCTAACATCCAGTGACCTCCATATGCTATTGGCACTATTACCATGTTCTTGTTCAGTGCTTCAATCGTTTGTGCAGCCATCAGTACACCGGGCAACCGGTCTGCTACCTCGGATTCAAGTGCGTTTTGAGTAATAACATATTCCTCATCAAGGAATATTCCCACAGTTTCCTCTAGATCCAACTCACGAATAATGTAGATGCAAATAGAGTTAATGACATCACTCGTGAACCATTCTCCAGGCTTCAGGCAAGTGAACCCAGGTTTATTAAGCTCTGCCGTCATAGCCTTCGTGTCACGCTTCGGTGTTTTTGAAATGTCTAGGGTAAGCGGCAGACGGACTGGTTCGACGCTAGGAGCGCCAGCGCTAGCTGTCCTCCACATCACAACTGGATCCTTCGCTCAATTCATTCGCGGAATGAGTGCTTGGTGGGATTGGTGACCTATTTCTCTCTTTTTTTGGCCGGCGGAGGTGGTGATCTTCTCTTGCCTTTTTTGGTTGGTGGAAAATTCTAGGCGATGATTGGTGACATCTTTTTCTTTTCTTTCTTGGATGGTGGAGAAACGGACCCTGCTATTGGTTGCCGCTTCCCCTTTCTTATTGTTGGTGATAGCGACGCTGGGGTTGGGGACCTCCTGTTCTTATTCTTGTCTGGTGGAGATTGTGATGCCGATTTGGTGAGCTTCATGTTTAATAATTTCTTTGTGTCAGCCAGGATCGAATCTTCCGCTTCCACGACATTTAGATTCCCTCTCAGTTTTTGTGGAGCTCCCTTTTTTCCAGCAAGGCCTTTATTTTTCCTTGTTCGCTGCTGGAGCTTGCTTAATCTGTAAGTGTTGCTGTCTTCTGGAAGTTCCTCCATATTTTGTTTGCAAACGGCAATCACATGGAAACACAACGCCACCCCTTCGTTGCAGGTACACTTGAATTTTTTTTTCATGTTTCTTGTAATTGTCGCAGTGACTGGATTTACTGGGCCAGTGACAGTCCAAACTCCTGGTACGCGTGTATTCCTTACGAGTCCTTCCTCTACACACATTGTTGCAATTTCATTGGCAGTATGGCGGTAAGTACTAGATTTTGGTACATTCTGTTTAGGGTTTTCCATTCCGGAAATTACTTCGGATGCTAACTGATTCCTTCCTCCAGTGACAGTATGTCGGTCTCTCAATAGGACACTTCCTTTTGCTGTACATTTTCTTCACGTGATGGTTCCCCATCCCATCAAAAGTACGAACAGTGTCAGAGATGTATGTCAGTTGAAGCTTAAAAAGTTCTAGCACCAATGCGTCCAATGGCAAAAAATTCCAATCCTGGTTGACTTTCATCCGGTTGTTGAAACTCTGCAAAAAACGTTAAAAAATGCGTTCGAATTAAATCAGTTGCCAGGTTACCAATTGTCAGGAAACTTTATCAATTCAAATCACAACATGCCATTGAATTGTTAGGCGGTTAACATGCAAAGGCAGTTACTTACTCTACTATCAAAAATCCGATATTGTGTTTTGTACCTCGGACAAATTGTTTGTAGGCGTGCATTGAACCCCTATGTCCTCGTGGTATGCTGCGAACTTTTTGCTATAAAACTTCGCTGCCTTGTTCATATCAACGGCGACATATGTGTCGAAATATTCCTTGTACGCTCTGGACCACTTTATGCTGAATTCGTCGTAAAGAAGGTCATATTCCTCTTGCGATTCTGCCTCCAGCAGTTGCAGAAGCTGGTGCGTGTAGACGGCTGTGTCCTGTTTAGTGCTTCCAGTTGCTTCGTGTACCCATTTCTCTACATTGCGACGTAGGTGGTTATGACATAAGATTATGTTGACCCCTGGGACCACCTTCTCTAGTGCAAATCTTATGCCTTCCTCCCGATCAGTGCATATTGGTACATTGCGGCGTAGTATACTTAAGTCGAGGATGTCCCCAACTTCCCGCCAAAACTCCAAATGAGCCTTCGCAATTTGTGAGTCATGAAGCATAAACACCACGGGAAACAATGGATCACCTTCCAAATACGTGTTCCTCATTACCAGTACAGAGCAGTAAGCATCTCCTGCAAAATCCAAAAATGAACAATGGAAACAGTGAGGTCGACTATTGGCAAGCATTAACAAAACTTAACTAGAATTTTTTTGAGGTACCGGTTATTAGCGCATACCTAGCTTGAATGTGACGTCGTAATTGATGACTTGTTTTAAGTTATGATTCTTATCAGCCTCACGCAATAATGATTTTGCCAGGTGCAAAGCAACAGGGTCGGACATTATCGTAATTTGACATTTCTTGAACGAAGCGAATTTTATGATAAAGTCTCCCAGGATTTCATTCCCTTGGATTTCATAAAGCGCAAACAATTCCCCTCGCATTATCCTCTGCTGCTGGTTCTGCCTGTATTTTATGTTTTCCACCTGTAACATTCACTAGGTGACACCGGCAACCTTAAGGTTCTGGAATTAATAATTACCTGCTTTGGGTTTTTAGGGGCGAGGATAGATTCACGCTCGACTATTTCTTTTTTCGTACTGGAAGCCACTTCATCCAACACGTCTGTGTAAATGCGCATGGGTTTGTGTCCAGTGACATCAACTTGTTTTGCAATTCTCTGTTTGCACGATGATGTGGTTCGGGAATATGGTCTTCCTTGTTTCGAATTTCCATGGGGTTGTGGCACCCAAGACTGCTCATTTCCTCTATAGTGGACTACAACGCAGGGATGTTTTTTTGACTTAGGGGTAATGAGTTTATAGACGTCCTTGTAGAAGTTCGATTCCACATCACGAAGTAACATCCTGTACCGGATACGTAGTATATCTTGTTTCCATATTCTTCTTCCTGTTTCAGCAAACCCGAACTACATGTCACTCAAGTAATCAGTGTCAGTTGGTGATGAACATCGGTAGACTTTAACGTCCCCTCCCGAGGCACCCACAGGCGGCAGAGACATCACTGCGGATTCAATTTGCTTCCTTTCTCCTCATTTCAGCACGCCTAAGACAAACTGGTGCTCCAGTGCATTAGGTATAGTAGCATATACTCTGTTAGCCTGCATTCGAAAAATGAAATAAATTTTAAGCGGTTTGTGTGTAACAATTGAAAAACTCACATTCTGCACCGGCTCCTTAATTTTTTCCCCGGAGTCAATTTCATCACCCGATGACGCAGTACTCCCATTCGACTGGGATTTGGTTACAGACATTCCAGAAGACATTCGCGCATCCTTATTTCCAGTATTTGTCATTTTCGTTTTGTGCGACACATTTTCCGATGTATGTATGTTTTTGAGGAGTGAGGAGACTATCTATTAATCAGATCAGCCTCCTCATGCTGATCAGGCCGCAAGGGCCCATTTCAGTCTCTCCCGTTGCAATAGCAACAAACAGCTTTACTGTACTCCCTGGGCGTCCGCTTCAAGACGTTTCGTCTTTTGGACGAAGTCAAGAAGTGAGCTCATGGGAAAACTCGCCAGATCCTCGGGTTCCAAGAAATGGTTCCCAAAAATCAAGGCTCTTGTGGCCTGTAGGGCCTCACATTTGCATAGAAAATGGTCCCTGTTCTCTGGCTCCAAGCCGCACAAGTTGCACAGCGGGTCAGAGACTAGGCCCATTACGCTCATATGTTTCCTCAGCAGTGTCCTGTCACCATCTGTGTCAGAAGTCTTAGCGACGTTCTACTCAGACACAGACAGTACAGCTGGTTTGCTTTGCATGGCTTCGCAACAATTTGCTTAGCCTGCCTTTGTCCAGTGACACCGGGCCAGTAGTCGAGGTGTTTGTTCCTCGTCCACTTTCGCAGTTTTTCACGGACTGTGCTGATTGGAATTGGCAGTGCCGGTTCCGGTCCGATGAAACTCTTAAGGTGTTTGTTCCTCGTCCACTTTCGCAGTTTTTCACGGACTGTGCTGATTGGAATTGGCAGTGCCGGTTCCGGTCCGATGAAACTCTTTTTAGAGCCATACTTTGCAAGTGAATCTGCTATTTCATTTCCTTCATGTCCCCGATGAGCGGGGATCCAGTGAGTGAGGGTGAGATCCACTGCACTTCCCAGTCTATCAAGAGCATCTTTGCATTCCCTTACCATCCTGGGTTTTCTCCCCATGGATGTCAGAGCGTTAATATTACTGAGCGAATCGCTGAAGATGTGTACCTCTTCCCGGCCGTTGTCTATTCATTCCAGAATGTCAAAAGCCGAGATGAGGGCATACACTTCAGCCTGTGGGACGGAGGGCCAACCACCGAGTGGTAAGGCTACCATAGCCAGTCTCATACTTGCCTTCGTAATGAAGATGCCTGAGCCCGTTTGACCGGTCTCCAGTTTCGACCGATCTGTGTAACAGAACGGTCTGCCGGTTTGTGTTGAAAGGGTCGCCAGTCACCTAACCGGTGAAAGGGCGTCCCTAGGAAGGGGTCTGACCTTGGGTACCCTTTCTTGACTCAATTGACTTTTGTGTCGCTGTCGATTGTGATACTCAATAAGACGCTGTACTCTCTTTTGGTTACAAGGCAAATCGAATTACTTTAATTAAAATAGCCAATCAAACCAATTAACATATAAACTTTACAAGAGAGTTTGCACACACGGCCGAATCCAGAATCTGAGAGAGAGTATAAAAATTACGCCTTAAAAATCTAAAGAAGACACTCACGGAATTATACCTTATATATCGATCGTGTTTTTTATGAGCTCCCGTGAGGCAGGTCCAAAGTCCACCCTTCCTTTTTTTCTCGCGAGAGAAAAATATAGGCAGGCAGAGCAGAGTCTCAAGTCGACGAGCAAGCGGGAAAGAGACAACAGGGCCTCCCCAATAACAATTACAAACAATTAAATTATCCAAACAATTAACAGTTAAATTAGTATAGACTAGGGCTTAACTAGCCCGAAAGCAAGCTTTCGGGCTAGTTAAGCCTATTCCATAAAAGGCGTGGCTGAACAGGTGATTTGTGTCAGGGGGTAAACTTTAAACAACATTTCCGCGTGGTAACCACTACCCTATAAAACTGGGCAAAAGTCACTTAAAATTAGAATGGTCTTAACTACACTTTTAACATGCTTCACCAATTGTTTTAGTGATAATTACGCACCCATACAATTATAGGCAAAATACTTATCAGGTTTCCTTAAGAGTTGTCCACATCGACTCTTCACTTCCATGGGAGGTCCAATGTCACTGTCTTCGATCACTTTCTTTTTTCCTTTCGTCTTCCTTGATATGGACTGCTTCTGAATCACCTTCCCTTTTGATCTTGTGTCCGCCTCCGCTCTACGACGTTCCAACGTCAAGTCGTTGTTTTTTTCGTGAGTGAGCTCCAGTGGGTAGAGTCGGTACAGAGGACGCAGAAGAAATCCAGTCTTCGTTTGCACCTTAGCCATCCGTACGAGTCTATCCTTCCCCCGGAAGAGCTCCGCCACTCTCGCCATAGGCCACTGAAGGTACTCCTTCCGGAAACGCTCATCTAGCTCCTGGAACATCACATCGAGTTTCTTTTTTCGTCCCAAGAGGTCTACGGTCAACAGCTTCGTCTCTGGCAGTCCTGAACTGAGCATGTTGTACAGAAACATCGCTGGAGTGAGAGGAATGAGGTCATTCTGATCCTCTGTCACGTAGGTCAGAGGACGGTGATTGATGACGTTCTCCACTTGACAGAGACACGTCTCCACCAGTGACAACTTCCCAAAGCCCAGCATCCTTTTCAACAAATCCTTGGTGCTTCGAAACATATGTTCCCAGAATCCTCCCCACCAAGGGGCACTAGGTGGAATTAGCTTCCAGTCGATTCTGAGTTGCTCGGTCTTCTTCTTCACTTTCTCCCAGTAGATGGCTGGAAAGAGGTTCCTTGAACCCAGGAAATTCTCACCATTATCGGAGTAAATTACCGCTGGTCTCCGTTTCCTCATGCAAAACCTGGTGAATGCCATGAGGAAATCTTCGGTATCCATGGACTGCACAGCTTCCAGGTGGATTCCACGAAAAACGGCACAGGTGAAAAGTACAATCCATACTTTCTCCGTATTCTTTAAGACGAGTGGGCCGGCCAAGTCAATTGCTGTGACTTTAAAGGCTCCTGCATCTATCCCAAGGTTCTCTGGGAGTGCTACTGGGGGAACTACTCGTTTCTTTGAACCAAACCGCTGACAGGTGACACAAATTCGGATGACCTTCTTCACTGTTGATCGTCCTTGTGTAACGCAGCACTTCTCTCGGAGGATTCCCATGAGCGCTTTCAGTTTTCCTTTTTCGTAACTTGTCGACGAACCTGAAGACTACCGTCATGATGTGTAGGTTGGTCATGTACTCATTTCTGACCATAAACCACGGTGGTTTGATTGAACTGGCAAGAAGAATAGTTCATGACTTCTTCCTCTCATTGCTGATCTCCTCTTCGCCCATTTCACCACGAGCTTGTGGCCAGTGACTGGGACCTCGTTTCAACCATGATGGTCCCTCCCACCAACGGGATTCCAACAACTTTTCCGGGGGAATTCCGCGTGAGGGAACGTCTGCTGGAACAAATCTCCAGTTCTTTGCGTCTGTCATGGTCAAAATCTCTCGAACCCGATTTCCAACGAATGTTCCCCAGTCGTCACTCCTCTGTATCCATGATAAGGCCGTTGAGGAGTCACTCCAAAATGTTGTAGGAACATTCTCCATGGAAAGAGCTTTCTTCGTAGAGTTGAGTAGCCTTGTCGCTATCGTGCATCCCAGAAGTGCCAACCGGGGATCGTAACAGGCTTCACAGGGGCAACTCTGTCTTCGACTGAATGAATTGGACCGTGACCTGGCCTTTGACCTCCGTCCTGAGGAAGACGACTGCAGCGTCGGCTTGTTTAGAGGCATCGGAGAAAACGTGAAGTTGAACATCTGCTTCAGGTAATGTTTCTCTTCCTGTACAATTCCTGGGAAATTTAGCTTGACTCAGTAGTCCCTTCATCTTCTCCCAGAAATCTCCAAACTGCATCTTGACTTCTGATACTTGTTCATCCTATTTCGGGTTTTCCATCCAGGCTCGTCTCAACAACAATTTCGGAACGAGGAGTACTGGAGTCAGGAATTCCAGTGGGTCATCGACCTGATGGAGCTGAGAGAGGATGACTCTTTTCGTGATTTTCAAAGGGATTTCAACTGAAAGCGGAGCACACATGAGGGCGTCTCCCTTCTTGTTCCACTTCAGTCCCAGCACGTTGGTGACCTCTTCTTCCAGTCCATCTCCATTAAATTCCCACTTTCTCAGGTCCATTTTCGCCTTTTCCATCAGTTGAGTTGACACCTTCTTGAATTCCTGGAGCTGTTTACTTGAGTCCAGCGAGAGAACGCAATTGTCAACGTATAGGGAAGTTCTGAGTTTTTCCACCATGGTGCTTTTACTGCTTGCTGCCTTGTCCAGGTGAAAGTTAATGACTGCCCGCAGTAGAAATGGGCTGCATGTCATTCCGAAAACGACTCGGTTATGACGATACTCCACCGTGGACGTCATCGTGGGATCCTTCCACCACAGGAACCGTAAAAATCTCGATCTTGTTCAGCCACTTCAATCATCAAAAAGGCTTTCCGGATGTCTGAAATAACTCCAATTTTTCCAATCCGGAATCGCATTAATATTGATGGGATTAGCTCCAAAAGATTAGGGCCACATTCAAAGACGGCATTCTTCCCACTTTAGCTGAAGCGTCGAACACTGGACGGATGGGCGTGGTTTTACTTTCTGGCTTCAAAACTGCACGGTGAGGGAGGTAGTGGATTTTCTCATACTCCTTCGGTTGTTCCACCTTCTTGTTTGTCTTCAGCTTCTGACTGGAAGACTCCAACCTTCGATAAGCCACCTCTCTGTTGCTAGGAATTGTAATACCAGAATCCACAAATGGAAGACGCACTGAGAATCTTCCGTCCGGCTTCTGCTTTACCGTCTGGAGAAAGTGCGCTTGGGCTGCCAAATCCCGTTCCTCTTGCATCTTCACCTCCACTGGGTCTCGAATTCACAAAGCGTCCAGGTCAACATTCACACGGTTTTATGGTGTTTCACATATCCGTAAGGTGGCAGGTAGAACCTAGTTTCACCCTTACGCATCTGACCAGTTCATTAACAGAATCAATTGCAATGTATTTTTAATGTTTCACAATCTTTATTTTTTAGCTCAAACTCCTTTCTCCACAAGCGCCTCGATTTTCTATACTCCTCATAATTTGATTGGCTTTTTTTCCTACACTTTTCCTTTATCTCTAAATCACCAATAATCATTGTTTCACGTGTCAATAATTTGTCTCTCCTGAGTTTAATTTGTTTCATGTGCCCTTAGTTTCTTCTCAGCTGTGTCCAAACATTTCTTGTCGTGTCGCCACATTTTTCGGTACATACCCTTGATAGCAGTCTCCACCTTTTCGTTGTGACGTGTGTACTGCTACAATTATAAACATTAATTATTAAAGCACTAGCCCGGGGTGGGTTATGAATGGAGCACTTGACTCCATAGGTTTAGTTTACCTTCCGTGCTTGCTTAGCAACCATTCTTGCCATCAAAGTCCTGACCCGTTGCCCTTCGAAATTGCGGGGGTGGAACTTCTATTGGTACTAAAACACCTTATTATTTCGTTGGTACTAGGAAGACTCTGGATGTCTCCAGGTGAGCAAAAATTGAAGAGCTGTGTAATTGTTAATTTCTAAAAACATTTCTTAATTTTCCATAATACAACGCAGTTACGCCTGTCAATTTCAATCAAAGGCCAATAGAATTTTGATTATACCAAAAAGACGCTTTCCCTTACTGCTGACTTTCATTTTCTGATGGAAGAGGGAAATGGCAATGGAGGACTAATAAATCAAATGTCAGGAATAAAACCAGATCCGCATGTAAAACCAATGCAATCCATTAACATACAGACACTACAAAACTAGAAACAACACTTTCAATGTGAAATTCCAACAAGGCTAAAAAAATGAAACTCGGAACGCCAAAAGTGACAAACACGAGTTAACAATAAACTTATTTCCTTTAGAAATTTTGCTCAAATGTTAGGTCAAACAGTAGTCAAATGGCAGATGAGATGGAGATCAAAGGACTTCAATGACAATGTATTCCCTTTAGATGGAGAGAAACTTGGGTTAGTTGAATTAATACCTAATAATTGTTACTTTACTTCCCACTGTAGGATTTATAGAATCTCATTTGAAGTGTCGAAGAAGGATAAAAGGCGGAATCAGGCAGAGGTCAAATGGAAACGGTCGTTTCCCCAAGAAGCTCCCAAGAAGCCTCTGCACCAGCACTCCTTCTGGGTGTATAGGAGGACCCGTATTTCAAGGAGGAGGACAAGGGTGATAATGGAGCGGAAGTTCCCGGGGAGAGCTATGGTACTTAGCCAAGACCCAATGGGAATGTTGGATCCGCATATTTGAAATCGAAAAGGACTCTAAAGGCAGGATATTAAGCTTTCTTTTCTCTGACACACGCTCCTAGTCCCCGAAGGCATGCAAATACTACGAGATAAAGCTGTAATTGGAGACGAGTGACCTGAAGAGACTTACTTTTTGATTCCCCTTATTGAATCAGTGTTCCGTTACTTTGCAATTCCAATTTAATTACAGCCTTTGGCTGTAACTCTTCAATATGACTTTTCCCTCCCTCAGCTTCTGTAAGGAGGAAACTAGAAAATGGAAATGCAAAGATTCTGCTATGAACTGGTCAAAATTAGAAAAAATAATTGACGTGACCCGTGCACTATTCATCAACCTACAGGTGACCGCAATCACACTCTCCGTGTTCCTTACCGCAAATTAGCCTACACAAAAACAATACACACTTCGCTGCTCTCTCATTGGCTCCCAGCAAATAAACAGGAAATGCTAGGTCAAAGAGCATGTCCATATATGAAGCTAATTATTTTTGCAAGTCATTCTTCAGTTCTGTTTTAAGGCGAGTTGTTTTCCATGCTCTTATTCCTTATCTATTACTCCTTTAGAGAATATTCCAAGCCCGTTATCGCTTACTAATTAAACATTAATACCTACCTCCCGCCAATCTTGTAGTTTTATTTTGTTGACCGTTGGTCTAATGTTCCAAATTTTTCTTTTTTAATGTTTATGCTTACCTCGCACCTCATCCAGTCCACCTGAAACAAGCTACCATGCTAAAACGCTCGGTATCCCCCACGCCATCCACCTCCAAACGTGTACACCGTGACAACATTGAATTTACTTCTACACACCCATTTCCGGACAATGCAGACATTATTGAATTCTACAGACAGTGCACATGTCCTACGTGTAACCATCGCTTCAGTAACCGTCACCAACTCCAGAATTTTATGAACGGAATTTTATGAAGCAGGTCAACTTGGGGATGGTGCCCCACCTAGTATCGAAATTAACATCCGCCCAGTCATTACAGCCCTCAACATATCAAGCAAATACGAAGACGATTTTGAAACTTATCCCTGTGGTGAGGATGTCGACGAAAATACGTTTTTTTAAAGCAATTCAACGACCCTCAATTGCCACCCTCCAGAACAATGTAGTCAAGTGGAAAAACCATCGGGTGTTTTTCTCCATGAAATGCAATTTTGTGAAACATTTCGTTAACAAACCAACTAAAACCAAGATTGGGAATTTCACTTCCTTTTCCCACCTGGTATTTTGCAATGCTACAATTCCAAAACTTTTGGATAAACATGCGCTATGACCTCTCAAGCCACATTGAAGATGTTACAAACGAGGGCAGTGGGTGGAAGCTTGACAGCATTCTTCACTTTGGATTCGTAACTGCCAAGTACCAGTTTACTCGCATTGGTACCTACATTCCAACTCTATACCCCCTAACATAGAAATTGTCTGCTCAATATTGACAACAGCGAGTTGGCCTACGACAACCGTCACAAAAAGTGCTTCGCATGGTCTCTCCTGGCTCATCCGAAATTAGCAGGAATAACTTGTAAAGATGCTAACAGATCAAAGAAGAACAAGAAAGTCACGACGTACAAAAACCATTGCGCAAGCTTAATCTGAAGGGCATCAAGTTACCAATGACTTTGGAACAGATTCCTCGCTTTGAAAAGCAGAATCCTAAAATTTCCCTCACCATCCTTGGCTATGACATGGATGGAAAGTCTCTTCCAGATGACACTGAATCTGACTAGAGGAAAAAGAAATCTGTAAACATCAAACTCAAAAAGCAAGTGAAGGAACATTACTTTATACAAAGCAAAACTTCACTGCTCTACAATTCCCAAGTGACACGAGAAATTCATGTGGGCTTAATGTGCTTAATGAAAGAAAACAATTGCCATTTTGTTCTAATCAACAACCTGGAGCTTTACATAAAGCCTCCCAATTTTCATTCGAAAATGCATATTTGTCGCAACTGTCTTCAAAATTTTAAAACTCCGCAAACGTTCGCAAAGCATCAAAAATTCTGTGCTGCTCTAGGATTTCAAAAAGTCAATTACCCAACGCAGAAGAAGAGCTTCTACAGTTTCAACAAATACAACCGTACTCAACCAACCCCCTTCCGTTTTTATGCAGACTTTGAAGCATTTGTACCAGAATTCGACTACCAAAACCCAGACGAGATGGTGAGACGACGGATGAAAGAGAGAATGCAGGGACTCCACCAATCAAATTACCTGAAGGGTGAGAACCTCACTCACATTGACAAACCTTGTGGATATTCCTGGCTGTGTGTGGACCATGAAAGGAAATATCGCCATAGCGAATATTATCATGCCAAATCAAATACGGAAGACGTAGCTGGGAAATTCATGACTAGCCTTGTCAATTTTAGCAAAACCTTGGGAGAAGAAATCGATGCGTACGAAGCCATTACCCCGGAAGAGCTGGAAGAGTCCATCCCTCTAGAGCAAGTTGAAGGGGAACTATGCTGTTTCTGTGAGAAGAGACTCGAAGAGGGTGACATTATTGTCCGCCATCATTCACATCTATCCTCATCCACCCCGAAATCTCCAACTACCCCTTTTGACTTCATTGGCTTTGCTCATAAGAGCTGTAACTTGCAAGCTCAAGTCAGCTTCGACTTCCCGGTTTTCATGCACAACTTCTCTTCTTACTTCACGTTCACTTTCTGACGCAATCACTTGGTCCTTTGGAACAGGCCGGAGTCATTAGAAACGTTGAAGCCATTGCTAGGACTTCAGAAAAATACCTTACCCTTTCGATGAAACCAGGAACACCTAAAGAAGAGTCGGAAGATGATAACATGTTTTGGATTAGGACTTCAGAAAAATACCTTACCCTCTCGATGAAACCAGGAACACCTAAAGAAGAGTCGGAAGATGATAACATGTTTTGGAAAATGGGTAAAATGTTGTACTTTTTGTACTCTAGCCCTCCGCTAGAGTACAGAATACAAAGTGGGCAACGTCGCTATTAGGGACCTTTAGCAGATTTTGTATTCTGGATTGTGAACTAATTTTTCCACAATACTGTATTGTAGAACTTTTAGGTTTAGCAAAAAACATTTTGTACTGAAACAAGATGTACGGTGACACTTGCCTCCAACTTTGAATTTGGCAACACATGTTCAAGTTTATCAATCAAGGGTACTCACGCACGGGGCTTAGCAGTTTGGCAGTTGAGCAGATCTGCTAAACTGCTAAGTCACGTGAGAGGAGGGAAGCGTTCTCATTGGTTGGAGCATCTGCGAGGCTCTTGGCAGATCTGCTCAAGAAAAAGGCTTGTTTTTCCCCTCGCAGTTGAGCAGCTGAGCACCTCACTTTTTGTCCTCTTCACTTTCGGAAAATCAAATTAGTAATCAATTGCTCAATTCGTGGTTCCTATTTCCCCTCAACACGTAAGTACGTACGTACGTAAACACGTAAGTACCATTACTAACAATAAGTGAGTTAAACTAGTCTTCACCATTCAAATATATCTTGTTCAATTAGTGACCATGGCCAAGCGAAAGTCTGCTGAAATTGACCTTTCAACTCCTAAGGTGGGCAGGGTGCAACGACGATGGACTTCCAGAGAGGAGGATGACATCGTTGAATACTTGAAACGCACCGTGACCTTAGGTCGTAAGATCAACGTCAGATGCAACACAGATGTAGTAAAAATGTAAATTACCTTTAACGCAATTAACCTAATTAACGTGTCACTAGGAGCCTACCACAGATGAGTACTGCAAACGGATGCTGGCTACTTTGAAGCTCATTGACTGCTCCCTTAGCCAAGTCAAGAACAAGTGCAAGAACTTAAAAGAGAGCTACACCAAAACAATCCAGTGGAGAGGTCAAACGGGTCAAGGTGTGCTTGCAGATTCAGGCGAGGCTTCCTTCAAAGGTATATACAATGACGTTAGAAGAATGTGCTAGTTCGACTTGTAAATTGTTTTTATTTAACATCTGCAGATGCAACGTTGAAAAGGTGTCCAAGGTTTTGCGAACTGGACCAAATCTACGGCGAGAAGCTCAGCATCAATCCTCCTTGCATAATTAATACGGCAATGCCGAAAGCTGACGAAGAAATTGAAGTCATTTGCAACCTCTTCGATCTGGATAATGGGCTCATCTCTCCTCCTCTGTCCCCACCGGATCTAGATCCAGTTCCCGGCACATCAGGTGGTCTTTTGTCTTTTGTTTTTAGTAACCTTAAAACATACAAATTCTTATGATTGATTCATATACAACTATTGATTTCTGACTAATTATACCTTTGTCCTAGGAGTGCAATAACGATGTTCCAAAAGTAAACACACTTCGTCAAAGGCATCTTCCAGGGTGTTTTCTATTTCTTCTCCGTCCTGATCGTTGTCTAAATCTTGAATATTTATAATGGCTTCTTTGCAAATAATGTCAATTAAATCAGATTTTAATGTACGCTTAGGCATGTTATAGTATTGAGTGGAAAAGTAAACAAAAGTAAAATGAAAACAACAGAAATTGAACTCACGATCACGCGCTTGGCAGATGTGGCAGTCATGCTCAATGAATCTGCTAATCTGCCCAACTGCTAGACTGCCAAACTTCTAGCTCAGAATGAGTACCGCTATTGCCTGGACTTCCTTTTAGCTTCGCTTCCTGCAACGTCCATGAATAGGTTGGTCTTTGAGTCAACAGGGTTCAAGAATGTCTTGAATTCGTGAAACGTTGTCATCTGGCGACTGGCGACAAAAGCTAGACTCTCAGCGTAGTGCAGTTCTTGCCAATGAATTCTGAAACAACGCTTGCAAAACAACGCTTGTAAACTGGCCAAATGGGCATGGAATGTACAGTCCAACATTGCCCTCAATGACTTTGATTTTAATTAATCCTTGATTCCAGCTACGTTTCCCGTGTGAACTTGCGTGATGATTCCAACCATGTAATCCTCGGCACTCAGCAATTCAAACCAACTGAATTTGCAACCCAGATCAACTTGAATATGGATAATGCATGGGAGATTCTCCTCTGTGTCATTGACCTGTGTCTGAAGCAACTCCATGGAAAGTCTTTGATCCTCAGGGAACAAGGCGCTCATTCACCTCTTCGATATTCCCGAAAACACTTTTGAATCCGATGAAGAAGACTCTTCAGAAGATGGTGGAGGTGAGGTCGTTGTCGTTGAGGAGTGGTGGTTGTCGTTAATAAGATTTCGTCATGATAATAGTTTTTGAAGAAATACATTTCAGTGGGTAAAGAAGCTTCTACAGAAAACTGTAAATTAAACTGCATTTGATTTCAGTTTGATAGCTTCGTTCTGAAGGTTGTTATTGATAAGTGCCCTTTGACCTTGGAACTCCAGGTCACAGTATTTACTCAAGAGAAAGGGACGCTGGTGAAGAAACTCCCGTCGTCAATCACACCATTAAGAAGCAAAGTTACGTCCGTAGTGGTCATTGGAATAACAAACCGGTTCATTTAGAAAGTACTGGGAGTTAAAGTTTAAGAACTCACGTTCCCTAGCACTTCCGTTCGATGTTCCGATCGGATTTCATATGGTTGTCAAGTTATCCAAGTTTTCCAAAGAGATTTTAAACTTTGCAGTTGCGTTGCGTGTCACGAAGGGAACACCAAGTTTAGAATATCTGTCCAGTTTTGAGAATTTGAAGAAAATTAATCCAACCATGTAAGCTCTAAACCACCTACCGTGCGGTCCGCCCGAAAGTAGTGAGTTTAACCACGGATCAGAAACCCTTGGGGCCTCCCATAAGGGACTAACGGGAGGCCAGGGTTTTTCTGGCGAAAAAGTTTTAATTCCCTCCTTTTGGGTGGACTGTATACCTCTCGGTCCACCCAATAGGTAGGCCCACCCAAGGCTCCGCCAATCGACACCAAGAGGAACAGAAACAATGGTTTCCTGCTCCACTTGATGACTGCATGACACCCTAAGCACTCCAAGGCTGTACACTCCAACACACAGAATTCAGAAAACAACTTTTCAGCCACATTCATAAATACAAGGATCAGATTATTTTCATTCAATGAAAATCAATAGCCAATGTAGACTTGGGAACTTGGAACGATCCTGAATGAAAATGAAACATGTTCAACCTGTCTAGCTTGGGAAGGACGACAGACGACAGATAGAGAGGAAAATTTCCTTATCTGATGATGGAAACAAGGGCCGCGTCGATCTCGTCCATGACGTAAAACGGGCTTGGTTTGAAGCGATGCATGGCAAAAATTAGAGCAAGTGAAGCCAGGGTTTTTCACCACCAGAAAGGAAGGAAATCTTATTTATTAGATTATTAGACGAACACTGGAAACTGCTTCGCATGAATAAATTAATTATCACAGAAACTAAGGTTTTGGCCAGATTTGAATGATTTCAACGCCATTCAGAAATTATGAAGAAAATGATTCCGATGTATATGAATTCCATTCCGAATATGATGAAAATCATATTATGGCAGAGGAAGGGATGGAGGGGACAAAGGAAGCTCATTTTGTGGCTTGGACAAAGGAAGCTCATTTTCTTTTGTGGCAGATGAAGGGATGCAGGGGACAAAGGAAGCTCATTTTCTGGTTGGGACAAAGGAAGCTCATTTTCTGGTTTCATGGTCATACCATGACGAACGTAGCGACGGCTCCAGAAGATTTATCACCGTGACAAATTAACGACGTAGGCTTCACAACAACGTTAGTGTTTCAATCAGTCGTTAGTCAATCAAGGTCAGCCAGATGCTTTCCAACATTGGAAATTCGATACTCCTCCTCGAGGAGCTGGCATTTCCACTGCGTAAGATATTTGCTCTGATTTACACTTTTTGAACGGCACATTAGCTATGAATTTAATTGTTTGTCTTTCAAAGTCAGAAGATGGATTCATGCGGACAGTTGCTGAAGGTGTTGCATCGCTTTATTAAGTCAAGCGTAAAAAAATGGTTATTACGTATAGTATAATTTAATTTGGCGACACATCACTTTAGCTTAACTTGAGGAACAACAGGTCACTCCTCCAGATTTAGTGAGGTTTGATCCTGACAAAAGCAAACAAGGTGCTAATTAAACAACACAATCAAAACAACAAACCCCTTTTTGAACTCTCTGTAGAACATGGTGTACTCCAAAGTACACCTTCCAATTTGCAATTTCCAATGCACTGTGCATTGTCCATTCTGTGGAATTAATGGCCATAATTCACCGCCTCAGTTGTTTATCTTTGATGGACTTGATTCTCTGCCATAAATAATGGCTGATGACCCTGGTTGGAAAGAAAGCTCTACTAAGCACCTCCCTCATTAGCCAAGCCCATTCAACTCTTCTTCTTTCACGAAATCCAAAGGAATTCTTATAAATTATGGCTGATGACCATGGTTGGAAAGAAAGCTCCGCTAAGCACCTCCCTCATTAGCCAAGCCCATTCAACTCTTCTTCTTTCACGAAATCCAAAGGAATTCTTTTGTGTGCTCTTCCACTGTGAGGAGAAAGGAGGAGTAATTGGAGCAAACGGAAGGGATCATTGGACCAGAGGAAGGAACATGACACTTCCTTCAGAGCCCCCTGGAATGCACATTCTGGAATGTCCTTTTTCCAACTGATTTGAATCTGATCCTGGGAGAGGAGAAAGAGAGAGGATTAAATTTGGTAGAGGATGAGTGTGTTGTGGTTGTTTCTTTTGAGGTTGGATTCATAATTCTTTGCTAGAGAGTCTTCTGATTTACAGATTAAGCTTAAACTACAGATGCTTTCCAGCAAGGACTGGAAGCATCTTTCATTGCATCTTTCATTCATCTTTCAAGCCACTTTTATTCTAAAGTGCAAATTTTGTTTTTGGGAAAAAACTCTGAGAAATGGTCAAACCGCTGGAGACCATTGTCAGTCTAAATGCGTCCTTAGATGCATTTTTGACGCTTTTTAAAAAGGTTAAAGGTGGACTTTGTGTGGAATGTGTCGAGGCTCAACTGAGCATTGAACTTGACCTAAAAATAAATAAAACCTTAGAATGTCAAACCAATTGGAATACAGTCAAGAAACCGACTGGAAAACAAAATTCACAGGGAAGTAAGGTTAGAATTTTTGATTATGAATTTGGCATTTTTTATTGGCGTGAGTTTTGTCAAAGTGTTAAAAGTGACTCAATGAAACAACGTCATTCCAACTTCAACCAACTCCAATCCAGCGGAGTTAGTTATGCTGATAAGCGGGAAGCACTTGCACTTTGACTCTTGGACTCTTGGACAGCGTGTTTGTTTTAAAACAAAAATAACCAAGCCAGAAGCGTCGTCAATCCGGAGCCTTTTCAAAAAGGACAAATGAATGCATGCACAAAGTGTATGATGCATATCATATGGCCCAGAAGGAACAAAGAATCCCTCACCCCTCACCAAGTCCAAAGGCAAAAGGGGCGCAATGCAGTCAAAGAGAGGACCCTGACACCGTCGCTGCGTGTGTTCGCGTGTAATGAAGAGATCGAGAAAAGAGGGTTGTTGGGGCAGGACTTCATGAGCCCTGGCTTCTGCCCAAGGACCATCGGTGACCTCCAGTCAAGTCCCTTCAACCACCACCCCCTCAACATCAAGAGGTAACAAAACCAAAACAAATTAAATGAAAATCAATTAGAAACAAAAATTAGAAACAAATTAGAAATAAAATTATGATTTGGTTTTCAATTCAGAATCAGACGGCTCGAGCAGTGACGAAATCAATTCGAGCATGGCTAGTTCCTGCTACAACGGTGGACCTTCGGTTCGTCCGCAGGAAATCCATTTCTCCAAATTCTTTCCGACACCACAACGTGGCGTCGATTCTCGCTCGCCTTTGGAATGGGAACAGGGGGCCAGTCCTCATTCTTTTCATCTACGCAACCACGTCCACACTCAGCCCCTCCAGAGAGAAAGACTGGAACGCCTAGTATTCGACATCTTCCAGGTTTTTTTATTATTTTCATTATTTGCATTATTTTCATTATTTGCATAATTTTAATTATTTGCATAATTTTAATTATTTGCATAATTTTAATTATTTGCATAATTTTAATTAATTGCATTATTTTAATTAATTGCATTATTTTAACTTTTTATTTTATTTTTTCAACTTTTTATTTTATTTTTTCAACTTTTTATTTTATTTCTTCAATTTATTCTGGGATAGTTACTGGGAAGGCAAACCATTTGCCAAACCAAGGTGAAGGGACACTTTAAAGGAGTGTCGTTACACAAGTTACACAAGAAACAGTACTCAACTTCCAGCGAACTTTCCAGTTTTTGTTTTTGTTTCAATGAAACAGAAAAAGTCATGCGGAGTGAGTGAGTGAATTAGTAGGGGAATTACTTGGGGATTTTCCATCCCCATACAGACTCCAGCAGACTCTCTCTTCCTTCCAGTCTGGAAAGCCATAAATTAAAAATCTGGAATTAATTGCAACTACAGACACTCAAAGTCTCGTTTATTCTTTAAAATCGTTAGTTTAAATACATTAATTAACAAACAAGTTCAGAGGAATCGTAAAATGATACCTGCTACCCTCAATTAATTTGTTTTAGAAACATCTGCATATTTTACTGAAGCATTTGATTAGTCAGTCTGGCCATATCCATGGGTTCTGCGTGGGTACAATGAATGAGAGAGTACGTGCGTGGGTGACATGCAATTCCCTTACCCTCCAGCCAGCAGTGCACCAACACTTCCCAGTAGTCCCGTCGCAAGTAGCTCCGTTCTGACACCTGCAAATATTTTCGCATTCGGTGCCAAGAGTCCGGCAGGACAAGGGTTTTCGCACCTGAAAATATTTTAGAAAATAGTTATTTTTCGGGTGTTTTAGTGTCCACCCTTCCTCTCTTCGGATCCTTACTTCTTCAAATTGCTTTCTTTGGTCCTCCTCAAGGCACCTTGGGCAAAATTAATCTTAAATAAGTAAAACTGTTATATAAGGATGAATTGCAAGTTGATCCATTAATGCCGAAAAAATTCTATCGGATTCTTCACCTGCAAATATTTTCGCATTCGGTGCCATGAGACCTTTGTAAACTGTGTTTTGTGTCGTGTCAAGTGTTGTAATATAAATTGGTTGGCACTTACCTCTGTCAATGAGTGAATTGTATTGTTTGTGAGTGATTGATGTTAAGAGTATGTTTAGTATGTCATGTTGACCTTATTTGACCCTTTGGTTCAGTGACCTTTACTTTCTTGCTTTCTTTCTGGTTGTTGTGTGTCTTCCATTTGACGCTCGGACAAAGAGCATCAGCAAGTCGAGAGTTCACAAGGTATCATCAATCAT
>VNWY01001143.1:0-20086 GCA_009869845.1 Pseudachorutes palmiensis | reverse complement strand
GAGGGTGTTAGTGAGGTCAAGGGTTTAGAGTTCAATGGAGGTCATTAGGGTGCGGGAAAGTTCTTAACTACCTCTTGGGGTCATGCATGGTTGTTATAGCCTATAGCCAGTTGATTCAGGTGGCAGTGACCTTTCAAGGTCAAATATTGTTTTTACCGCCCCCTCCCAGTTGCTAATTCCTGCGACAAGGACGCATCACTTCCGGTTTGAAGTGTGGCGCCTTCGTTTCCATTGTTTGTGGATTGGCTTATTTTTGATTGGTGGGAGGAGGAAGAGTGGCGGGAGGATTTGAACGTTGAAAAACAAGGCGTGGGAGAGCAGAGAGGAGAGACTAAAAGCTGCCAGGAATTGACATGGACTTTGGCCGCTGGACAGGAACAAGCTAAGTCCAACTCCTCCCTTTGTCACGTCCACAGCCATTATTATTCACACACAAACTTTTACGAGTCACTCCAGTCACTGGACAGTGACGACGGGGACAGTGTGACCAACTATCCACACACTAAAACTGACCAAGAGTGACAGACAAGTAGTCCAATAGGTGTAACCAACACTAACACACTCTTGTTAAGATTAGTTTATAACACAGGGACAAGTGCTGAAGACTGGACCAATCATAATTATCCTTTGGTCGTAAATTATAGTTTGTTTACACTAGTAACCACGTGAGGGAGACCTGGACTCAATACAGACTGAATGAATTGACATTGAGACAAGTGTGAATTAACTACGGTCATGAATGAAGAACTACAGGTAAGTCATACACCAGCATCAATCTGTGGGTATGACAGAATTACTCTGTATATCTAACAGAATTATAGTCGTTTGATTGGATGGATATTAGTGCCAGGGCTATCCATTTAATGCAGTTCTTTACAACTTGATCTTTACGGCATGGTTCGGGATTTACTTTACAGTCGATACTTAACTTGGCAAAGTTAGTGGCATCCATGGAATGGGTAGATTTGACGAAAGATAAAGGATAAAGTTTGTAAATGAAGAGTACAATTTATAGCTGAATGGATCAAAGCAGATTGATGGATTTTTTAACAAATAAAGGTTGGCCTCTTTGGTTTATCCCCGATCCATGAGACTAATAAACTTTCAGACTACGGGGAACCTGATTTAATGCTAAATTGATCAATTGATGAGGGATGGGTTCAAATTGAAATGAAAGTACGAGTGTGGCCTCAAGTGCTTTGGTTTATTTTACAATAGCATTGAAACCAATTCCTGGCATTCCCAGTTTTAATACTCAATTTCAATTTATTATTATTTTCAGAACATGGTGATGGCATTCCGTGTGACGGAATTGCAAAATTTACTTGGCCACTTTGGGAAGAATAGGAACGGACGTAAGAACGAACTTCAAGCACGGGCATTAGAACTGGTTAAAGTTAGGAACTCGGCAGTCGTTGTCAAGATCAGAGAATTCTACCAGAATATCCAGTGAGTCCATAAAGTAGTGACTCAAGGGGGACTAATAACAAGTTCAACTAATTTTTCAACCACAGGCTTTCTCTAAATCAACCGCTCCCTGCTTCCGCAGTTCTTGCTCATACGCAGCAACAGCAACAACAGCAGCAACACTTTGTCAGTGTGTCCGGTATGGTTCCTGGACGAGCTTACGGCCTAGTGCCAGAAAAAATCTTGTACCAGGTGAACAGGAGTTTGAATCTGTTTGAATACATTTATCTAAACAATTCTTTGTTTTTAGACACGTGCTGGCGGTACGTATGGAACCACTTTCAATGGGAATGCACAATTACCAGGTCTTCAAGCCATGAACCCGAGGAGATTGACCGTCTGCCCGGACATTCGTATGATTCGTTTACCATTTTATGATATCCAGGCAGAACTCACACGACCAACAAGTCTCAGTAAGTATGCAATCCTACATAAATATTTTGAGTAGTATACTCAAGAGTGGTGTAAGGTAAACTTTAATTTTTAACATTTTAGCGAGTAATACAGCATCCCGTATTCAAGAAGGGAATTTTACATTCTTCCTCACTACACGTCAGGCGGCTGAAATTGCGTCGTCGAAGGAATACAATAACACCAGTGGAAGTGAGAACAGAATTCAGTACACGACGCAAGTACAGATTCGGTTTTGTTTGCTCGACACTGGTAAAACCCAGGATGATCTCTTCCCTCCTGCGATGATCTTAAAGGTCAACAACAGGCCTGTTCAACTTCCTCATCCAATTCCAAGTAACCGTCCAGGTGTGGAAGCAAAACGCCCATCAAGACCACTGAATGTCACGAATTATGTGAAGATTTGTCCAACGGTTACTAATCATGTTAACGTTACATGGGGAAATGACAATTCTGGTCGAGATTATGTCATTTCCATTACGGTTGTCAAGAAGCTCACCTCACAGGATTTGTTGACCAGGCTTAAAGGAAAAGGGCCAAGGCCGATGGACCATACAACAGGAATGAGTAAGTTCGTAAAGCGGATATCATTTCTTCAGCATTGATAAGCAATATTGCACCTTTTTTCTGTTGCAGTCAAGGACTTGGTGAAGAAGGATGATGCCGACTGTATTGCCACAACTTCATTCAAAGTCTCAGTTGCCTGCCCCTTGGGGAAATGCAGGATGACTCTGCCCTGCCGGGCATCCACTTGTTCTCATCTCCAGTGCTTCGATGCTAATTTGTATTTACAAATGAACGAAAAGAAACCAGTTTGGTCTTGTCCTGTATGCGACAAATTCACTGCATTTGACGAAATCGCCATTGATGGGTATGTGTAACAGAATTATAGCTTTCTAATATGTACGTAAAACTGTCGGTTCCTATTACAGCTACTTCCAAGAAGTTATTGCTAAACTTAATGCTAACAGCTGCGCTGGGAATGACATTGATGTTTTGCCGGACGGAACTTGGGTCCCATCGCTTACAAAGACGGCAGAACAGCCTGCGACTAAGGTATTTTTTCCGATCCCTATGACCAATCCATGATTCACAATGTCCTTATTCCCTAATATTTTCTAGCGCTTGAAGTTTTCAAAGCCTATGGTGAGCGAAACAATTTGTTTGGACGATGATGACATTCGAGTGATTACCGTAGAAGACGTATCAGCAATTACAAAATTTATTACTGCATGTGAGAGCCAAAAGAAGAAGCCTACATCCATTGCAGATATCATTGATTTGACCATCAGCTCCGAAGAGGAGTCCAATGATGAAGATGATGCTACAAAAAGTGAAGAAGAATCTTCAGAGGAAGAGGTTATCAAACCTAGAGTCAAAAGGAGCAGGACCGAATTTCTGCTGGATGAGACGGACGACTCCAACAGTTCTGAGGATTCATCAACTGCTCCTCCAGCTTCCACCACTGCGTCTAATTCTCAGTCCAAAACGAGGCCAGAGTCTCCGGATTGCATTGTCATTGACAGCCCAACTCCGCCTCCAGAGAATTCACCGGAACATAGGATGAGCGATCTCAGAGCACAGGACAAATCATCCAGTCGACCCACCTCAAAGGACTCAAGCACTATGGCTAAAACAGTACAAAAACCTCAGGCAAATGCTAAGCAAGTTGGAAATCCTACACCACCACCGGAAGCAGTACCAAAGACGGGTGGAAGCACCGCCCAAATTGAGAAGAGAGTCACGAGAGACTCGGAATCTCAAAAAGGCATTCAAAACGAGTCAACTTCAGTTATTCGTGGTCCTGGGAATGCTTCCAACGCTTCACTCTCGTGTTCCGTTTACCCACCCAGTGCTCGTCAGAACTCATCCAATGGTCCTATGGGTACAAATACTCTTTCCTTCAATCATGTAAGTCACTGGAATAACTTTAATGTCATGTCATAATATAAACTTTATTTATATTTTTAGCACGTCTTTGGAGCACATTCTGCACTTCCAAGCTCAGCTGCAGGTGGACTGCCTTTCGGAAGTGGGAACGACACAACGCTTAACCTCTCAACTTCAAATCCTTTTATGTCAACAACATGGGACAGCGCTTCGTCATTCCAGTAATGAGAAATCTATGATTGCACTAACAGATTTATTTATATTTCTGCCTATAACTTACAAAGAAGCTGCTATTTTTTTTACTATTTAACCGACTGGATCGGTCTTTGTCCCTTACCTCAAGATTCCATACTTTCGTTTTGCTTTTTTCCATAGGATTTTTATACTTCTTATTCGACTCCTAAGTCTTCATTTTTGTTTCTGTTTAACAATTCCTACTTCATGACCCTAGGAAGTTTTGCGGAATAAACCTTGGCTTGCTATTAATTCTGTATTATTTCTTAAGAACAATCCTTAAGCACTACACTTGTTTTGTTTTCACTTCTGCACTGCTATGTTTAATTGTTTATCCAACTATTTAGTTATGGATACAGTTTCTCTCTTACAGGGCCAACTCAGATTTCTCATCTCTTGAGTTCCCGTCAATGGACTACTTCAATCAAGGCTCGACGCCAGCATTCGGTTCTGGTCGACCTGGAGGCGGGTTTGGTCGCTGGTAGTTCTAATCCACAAAAGTATTCGTAATTTATTTTCCAAAGTCGGATAGCTGCGCGTAGCGATTAAGGACTCAAATGTAAACCTAAATTACTTTTCTATACGTGTGACTTGAGTTTCCTCCGTATAAGTTTGCAAGGAGAATTGATACGTTTTACATATTCGATTTTTGACCGTTCTTAACAGTTGTTACTCCAAAAATTCATTAGCAATGTAATACATTTGTTATTTGTTTATTACCATATAATTAACTCAAGGAGTAACAGGAGCGGTACACCGGAAGTGCAACGAACTACTTAAATGTAGTGGTCACACGATATAAGATATCCGGTATTAATAAACTTTTCTTACATTTGACTAAATATGCAGTTTATGTCTTGTTGACCTTGTGTCTAAAAGGTCAGTTTTTTGAACCACGTTCATGTCGCCGTATTGGATTTTGACTTCCAGCGTAGATGGAAGTATACAAGGCAGTGTCTTACTACAGTAGTACATTCATTGCTCTGCTTCAAAGCATTAAAACAAATGGAAGGGGCTGAAGGTGCGACACACTATTATTTCGTAGTTTCAATTTTACGATTCCTTGGTTCCAGAAAAGGGATTTTAATGTTTATATCCGAGAATGAATTCAGCGGCAAAGTTACATTCTCAGCAGAAATAAAATGGTGTCATCGCTATTAAACTCAAGGAATCCCTGTCACTTTTTCCTTCTGTTAGTGCATGGAAGGGAAGGAATTGGACTTTCTCCGGGAAGAGAAAGCGAGAAACACCCATGCCGTTGGCATATTGTTCGAAAGAAAGGCCGGAAATGAAATGATTCAATTCCTCTACTAAAATCCAGTTTCATGATCGAATCACCACCAAGGAGCCCAGTAGGTCGTTAAAAGTAAAGCTAATTTTTGAAGGGTGAATTTTGTGGAAAAGTCAGTGGAATTAAATAGGTACTTCGTATGGATGACTTTTCCACCGGAAGGAGACACAGGGAATCTAAACCTAATCATGGCATCAGAGTTGACGACTTTACCATTCTACCACCAAAGTCTTTTCAAGACCAAAAGACTTAACTCTACCATGAACAATTTGTAATTAACTCATGGCTTTCCTAAAGTCATAATTGTCAAAATTTTGGCAATTCGTCAGCGGAGGGAGTAAAGCGGGCAGAATCTCTGAACTCCTGTTACCCTCCAGTATCAAAGTGAAAGAATGGCTGAGTTCATTAAATAGTGGAGCATATACAGTTCTCCCGGGTTCTTGATGCAGTGGTGGCTTGTTCCAGAATTCCTTTAGTTCCTGTCCCTGAAGAAGGTTATAACGTGGCAAAAGTTTATTCTAAAAACTATATCCCATTCCTGATCAATTCCAAGCAATGAAGATGACTCGTCGACAGCTTGCACGATTTTTCAGTTGAGTTGAACTCATGCTCAACTTTTAGGAAGTCTGAATCAGGAAGCATTTCCAGTTTGTCGCCATCCCTTAAAATTAAAAAGGGAGTCATAAAGCTTTGAGGAACTTTGGGCCAACTCGGATCGTAGAAATCGCCGGCATATTAGTCGTAGGACGCGTCAACTAAGAATCATAAAAATTAATAATACGGTTATGCGTCCCAAGTTCAAGTTCTTATTCATATGTCATAGGCGTTTAATAATCAAAGGTAGACACGGACAATGAAAATCCCGGCAGGCAATAATGAAAAAATGGACTGATAAAGTTTATAGCAGGCTATAACGAATTGCCTTATTCTATAACTTCGCGACCTAAATTGGAGACGATCTTATGGTGCTTCCATTTTGAAAAATTCTGTAGCAGATAAATAGTTAAAGTCTTCTATTGGTGGTTATTGGTGTTAGTCTATGGACTTCAATTATTCACGTAGTCTTGGATTAAAGTAATTTTCCATTGCAATCATTAAATAAATTGTGAATCTTTATTTACAGATCATTAAGGGATTTTCCATGTTTTTTGAATGACCAGAGATTTGTCCGACAGCATTCGAAAGTTGAGAGTTTAAGCCTAAGTTGAGAGTCTAAACTATTTTTGAATACAATATTTTTGGTTAAACAAAAGTTTGAATAAATTATACAGTAGGAACAAAGTTTCGTTCTGCTTAAGTGCCTTTAGATCAAATTCTTCCCAAAATAATCTCCCAACTGTACTATACGGTCATGCAAAGAAAATCCTAAACTTGCTGTAAGAATTAAATGCCAAATCTTGTACCGACACACACGGAGGCCTACACTACGACTTTTCATGTGTTCTAATTTATAACAAAACCACCAATTTAGCTCCGCTTGCTCAAAACTTTGGGAGAAGAATATTTGGCTGAAAGTTACACGAATGGGATAGATAGTTTACTTTCCTGCATAAACTTTATTAGATTTGCTTCTAAAAGTTCTTTTATGCCAACAGTTTTGTTTGAAATCAAATATAACACCTAGATTTCCTTAATTTAGATAGGGGTGCGTTGGATTCCCAATAAATCACCCGACCAAAAATCCATTGGACTAGAAAGCGTCAATACATTTCCACTTGTGAAAACTTTTACTGCTCGTGCTTTCCCCGTGACACGGTTGAAGAAACAGAAGAGACATTCCAAGCAGTACATTCCAAATATTTCCTATCACCAGCCTCATTTCGTGGTTTCAGCCAGCTTAAGAGGCTTAAGAGTTCCACACTTGTTGTTTACCAGTGACTCTCCGCACTGTCAAGCGAAGGCCCTCTTGAATTCTCTTCACCGTCCCGGATATTATGATCTAATACACGCCTTTTGTCAAGTCCGAGATGAAATAAGAGAAATGTAAGAGGAAAAGATGAAAATTTTTCGCATTGCTGAACCCAGAGAAGACCAAAATTTCATGAAGAAAGAATAAATAAACTCAAGAGATCGGAAGAAAGTCCGTAGAGTTTGAAAAGAAACGCAGGGTCGTCGTCATCATCTTTTAAAGATAGAACTTACCAGTCATTTTCGATCACAGGGGAGTCCCTCAGTTGCAAAACAACAAGCACTTCACAGATTACGCATTACCTATTAAACCCACAAAAATGTTTTAAACAACCAAAATTATCGGACCAATGACACTTTTCAGATTTCTGAAATTCAAGATTCTCGCTTCACAAGGGTGACGCTGACTTTCCGATTGAGTAATTCAACATTTTATTCTAAAACGCAACAAAGCAGAGTTGAGCAACATTATTAGGATGCACAAGGGCTTTTATGGTATAGAATTTGGAATTGAATTTGAAGAAAAATATTTGCAAGTTATAGAAATGTTCGGTCCGTTGAGTTTTCTGAAATGATTCCGGAAGAGCAGTCCTTGGAAACTCCTTCAACGTTGAAATTTGTTATTTTTGATTCATTACCAAGGGATATAGACGAACGCGGATACACGACATTTCCTACAACGAAAGACCTTTCCCCTCGGGCACGCTTACGCAAGGACATTCCCTTCACGCCATGCAAAACGCACAAAATAACTGAAAAATAGTCATGCTTTCTTGTTTCCAGTGGCATAAGCCTTTTCATGTAGAAACAGCCAGTTGATGAATTGCGTTTTAAAAATGTTGAAAGGTAATACCTATATAAATCGTGGAGTTAATAGTTATAATTACAACTCAAAATGCTTCTTCCTTGACAGGGGGTTGTGTGTGCTTTGTAGAATGATTTGTTTTCCCTTGTTGCTGTTGTACAAGCCATGGGAGATGAGCAAGCGCAATACCAGGAGGTTGCATGGAGAATACAATGGGCTGGAAGGGCGGTTTTTCCAGGTTAGGGTATTTCTTTCTGACAATTCCGAACTTGGCTTCCTCCCTGTTGTGTTGCTCCCTTTTGGAGTTATATTGCTAGAAAAACGAACGAGCGGAAAGAACTTTTACTACCCTCTCCATTGCCGATTGACTAGCAGAGTCGTTTTCTGCTCCTTAAAGGCTCGATTTTATTCATTCATTTCTCTTCCGGCTTTCACTTGGGCAGAAACTTCTCTCCGGCAAAGTCCAAGGAAACCACGAGGTTGAAACTAAAGTTCTTTTAAAATTGTTCAAGACAACACCAGAAACAAACCCCTGCAGAGATAACTCATTAATTCCATTCCCCTCCACCAGTCACTCATAACGCATTCTAAGCTTTCTTTCAGTTTTAGGGTGAAAGCACGCCCATGCACTCAGTCGCCAAAATCCAAGAACAGTAACAACTATTTTCATCAGAACAGAGTTTTCTCTTTTCTAGCCAATCAGGGATAGCAACTTAACGCTCTGAAAATCTACTAAACGGATAAAGAAGCCTCCAAAGTACAGGTATTCTTTACTTGCATAAATTTTTTGACGAAGGTATTCCCAGTATTAGGACTTTGTGGTAAGGTTTCATTCATCGAAACCTATAACGCCATTTAGCAGAAATTAACTAAGCTGTCCGAAGAAAATTCCTTGAACGAAAATTGTAAAAGCAGCTCAGTGTGTTTGTAAAATGCAAACGTAAGATATTCGACTTGGCAGAAAATAAAACCCTACAAAATACAATGCTGTCGTTCGGCTCAAAATTCCCGGCCTCACCGACGCTTTACGTCTTGATAATATACCAAATACTCGGATTACTCAGCCTGAACATCGCGTTGGGGGAAGTCATAGGTAAGTCTTTGTAACCTTGGCTACTTTAGCTTTACAGTTAGACAAAAGGTGCGCCATTGTTCCAGCTCTTGACCAATAGGGTCGAAGGCATTGCAACTTGTATAATGGGAGTATTGGCAAAAACGCCGTAATTAGAACTAAAGTTTATTTTGCTTACGAAATTATTCAACATTAAAAGTTTTTGGCTCCTCTCCCTGTATAAATTAACCAGAGAATGGTTCGTTTGCTACGGTGCAAATGTATAATACGTGGTTCGTGCAGAGAGAGATAAGGAATAGTCTCGTCTTTCTCTTCTAAAACTACTTGTTGGTAAATTTCTTCAGAGAAAGTAGCGTCTATTAAGTGCATAAACTTAAAAACTGCTGAGCTGAGCTAATTCAACGGCAACGGCTTTGTGGGGAAAGGGAAGCTGTGGGAAAACTCTCCGTTATCAAGGCAGCACGCTTCCCTCGCACAAGCTATAAAAACCCATTGTAGTAATTAAACTGGACCGTATCTCTAACTGAAATGGTGTCTTAATTGACCCTGTTTGAACAAATAACCAAACTGTTACACGCTAGAATTCACTAAAAGCTTAAACATTGTTAGAGTCAGCATTTTCCAGTTAAACTCTTTCTGGAATTAACATGTATACCTTTTATTCCATCAGACTAAAAGGTTGTCAGTTGTTTCTTTAAACCGGAATGGAATCACTGGTTGAAATCCTTCTATTTGTACAAAGATAAATAAAAAGCAGCATCCAAGTTTCCAGTTAGTCTTTCCATGCCGTGTGTTTTTGTATAGGGCTCCAGAAGATAGGCTGATGATGGAACAGAAGGAAAACGTAGAAATCAGTCCATGGGATTCTCCCCAGTTGGTCTTCCCTCAGTTCGTCATTGGGCCTCTTTTCTCATCCTCTGCTTTCACCGCTTTCACTTCTTGAAGAGACAAGGCATTTCCGTGTTCCCTTCAACCCTCTGGCTATTCTCCATTTCATTGAATCCTACTCACTCAAAATGTATTTAGAAAATGAACATAAGAATTTAATTTTTCTTTGAGAAATAGCCTTTCTTCTTACCCCCTTCCTTTTCTAACCTTATTTTCCTGTCTATTTTATAGCGCCGCACCAGCTGCTAAGTTTTTCCTTTGCACTGTACCCAATAATTTGCTCAAAGCTCAATCCACCTAACTCAAAACCCACAGTGGATCTGACACTTTTCTAAACGGACCTTCAATCAAACTTCCAAAACATTGTTGGAATAAAACCAACGCCACTTGATAGAGCCGCACCATTACGCTACATAATGTTTGTCAGCCCTTTCACTCCATGTAGTCAAGCAAAAAGTATTTGTCTTTGTTACTTAGGAAGCAGCTCCTCTTTTTCTCACCTGGAATAGGACACTGGGGAAAATTGTTAGTGTGTTTATTGAACCCAACCAACAGTGGAATTGTATCTGTTGAAGCATAGTGACTCAATTTTTGCCTGTGATAAGTGGTAAAATCCAAGAGTCCCAGCTCAGTCACCTGTTAATGATACTGTTACTTTGGTTCCTTTGCGACATTATGCGGCAGGTCAATAAATTGCAACAGTTGATAGGGTGAATTCATCTTTCAAAGACATACGTGCACACCTAAAAATAAATCTAATGTTGATTCAGTTGCACAATGTTTTCTAGGCAAAGGACTTGTGTGTCATTTTTGGATATTTACCTACTTTTGGGCTTTTATGCTACAGCAATTATGTGTGAAAAAGGAACAGCGAAATCCATTTTTTCCAAGGAGAAAGCACGTTTCCCATCACCTTTATAGGCAAGATATTTGCCCCTGATCAACTGCTCCCATCACCTAAGAACTCTTTCATAGATGCTTTTGAATCACAATTCACTTTAGCTTCTGGTTACTAACTCGGAGAATTTCTTTCCCGAGGTGGAGCTTAACTTTTTGGTAGTGGAAGTTCATTCGGCAGAGGACTATACTGTCATAATGTTGGAGCCACCGATAGAACAAAATGAAGCTTGCCAAAGTAAACGCCTGTTATCCTAAATCTTTTGTTTCTTCAATTGTTCGGAAGCTGTGCGATTCTGGAGTGAAAGTGTCTTGTTCTGAGATAACTCTTCCTGGAAGCAGGGAATATCTCCCGTTACACTATAATACAGACATACCCAAATCTCAATAGTACTTTAATTTTGAACCTCCATTTCTATAAAATAAATGTTGTTCTAGACGGAAATGAGGATAAAAGCCGCGTGGAAAAATCTTTTTATAAAAATAAGGAAAGGTAAGATTAATTGATTTTTCTCCTTCAACCTTTCTTTACCACCACACTCCTTTCCCCCTCTGCAATCAAAATATGGAAAAAGGTTATTGAATTTTCTTTCTTTTAAAAGGACGAGAAAAAATGTAAAGTTCAAAGTCAAAAGTCAACTTTGGTATTCTTGACATTTTGAATTCTCCATGTAGATCTCACTGTTCGACACTGCTGTCACAGAGTCATTCATAATTCTGTATTGATTTCAGCACCAGGTTCCAATAATTGGCGCTCTGATTTCCTTATGGCATAATGTACTTCAAGAACTCTACGATCCTTCGAGCAATTTTTTCCAGCTGGAAATATCCATACGCATCCAAATCATCCTCGTTCCGCATTTCCGTCTCCTGTGCGTTGTTTTTACCTTTAAAAATAAAAATAACGTACGAACGTATGGCTGGACTGGACGACGACAGGCACGTGCCTTAGTCACATGTAGACAATATAAAGTTACCATTAAAATGCCAATAAAAGTAAATGCATATGTATGATTTTGTGAAAGATCCGCAGCTCCACATCGTAGAAAGTAAATTAAAAACAAGAATATGCATTTATTTTCGAAACCAAAAGGTCTTTCTTATTTTCATTGAGGTTTGAGGTGTTCATTGAGCTGTGGGTTTCCTCCTGGTTTTTGGAACCCATGGATTTTGTACAATTCATTGCATTTCAATGTATTTGTTTGAAACATCTTATGACGATCCAATTATCCAGTCATTACATGGCCGAAGGTCTGCCTTGGGACTCTATCTATATCCCCATGCCTGACTTTGGATTGTGAGTTCTGATGGAGAATGCTTTCCCTTGCACCTAACTTTCACTGGAACGTAGGAACACTCACATTGAATTTCCACTTCAGGAGGACTTCTCTCTTGTCTAGACTTGGTGAAATTTCATTTGCATACACAGAGACTTATTTAAGACTCAAGACACATCCTATCTTATATTATTTGAAGGTCCTAGAATTCCCACCCCGACATCTACTCATGGAAAGTTGTCTACTTAGGTATTCAGCCACCCTTCTCTCATTAGGCCCGTCTAACAACCTCTTAAAACTTACTACGCTCATCACCAAATCACCGGCTCAAATCTTTACTTTCCAGTGGTTTTAAATTCCTAAGATGAACACTACTTTCCCTAACAATCGAAAATCAGCTCAATTCAACTAAAGAACATGGAAAGGATAACGCAATAAAAGTTCAAGATTTTACGGAGGTTAAGGAAAATACACACCTTGTCTTCCTCTACCAAAGCTTCAGTTTAATCTGGCTTTAGTTCCAAATTGGATCTTAGTACTGCTCAAAAATGCTCTTTCCTTTTACATGTGTGTTCTACAGACATGTGAAATATGTGTGTAGAGCGTCACCTTTATGCATGGGATTGGGTTTAACACAGACCAATTGTATTTGTCAGACCAAGGGTAGATTCCACTGGATTCTTGTGTTGCGGCCTTGTCTTAAGGACGAGATTGCTCAATAATAAAACCCGAAGTTTATAGGTGCCTATCACCCAGTCGAGAGCACAGGGTAACTTTCTAGGAGTGAAAGTACCTGGCATCCCTATCACTTCTGGCTAGGATTTCTCCCGCTATGGACGCAAAGTGTTAGCTCATCCATTTCAAGCACAGGACTTTTAGGGTCCAACGTGGTGACCTCATCCGATGCAATGCAGTCAACAGAGATGAAGGAACACAAAGGCCAAGATTTATAAACATTAGACGAGGATTCATTTCAAACTCAGGGAGCATATGCCGTATAATAACAAAGAAACGAAAGGCGAAAATCATAGGGCACGGAAACATTTTTGCCAACTTTATAGCTGTCACCAGGACCGGTGGTCGTGTCAAGTGTTACACAAGACAAGAGAAAGTCTGTTTCCGGAGTGTGTTTATGAATACTTTAATAAGATTGCTCTTCATCCATGCTGGATTAGAATTTTTATAACATTTCATTTTTCGGGTTATCCGCATGTTGACACTTCATTCTTTCTTTCATGCGCTTTTTATGATATCCACTCAAAGCTTGATCCCATCAGCCTTTTGATGAAACCACGACCTTTGGAGTGTGCGTCGTAATTAGGATCAGGCTGAAAGGCACGAACAAAGAGTTAACCAACCACTTAAACTCTGCCAATCAGCATGTACTGCATTTGACCCAGAGTACTTAAGTTGTCTAGTGAACAAGGATGCATGCTATGGCTGCGGGACACTGGAAAGTGATTCTATAATGTGTCACTTATGAGCTATCATGCCGTGCTAATGGTTGTCATAAAAGAGCTTTACCATACACAATCCCTAAATGCAGAAAGCATAACTTTGCATGCCTCTAAAGTATGAAATAAAGAGCGGCTTGAGTCATTATACAGTTTCACCAAAAAATGAAACCAAAAAAAACTTTCTCTACAATTGTTTTAGTACTGAGAGGTTTTAAGCAATTGAGGGGTTACTTTTGTTAAAAATTTTTTATTTTGATAACTTTGATTGCATAAAATCGACGGGTGCAGTGCTTTGTGTTTTATGGTAATTTGCTGTTCTCTTGTATAATTTACCTCCAATTTATACACATACGAGCAATAAACAATAAACTGAGGAAACGTGCGACTGAGCCTTATGAGTCGAGCCCCATTACTTTATGACAGGTGCAATCAAATCCTCCCCGTCTTCAAAACCTTATTTGCTTCTTCCATTGAACCATAGCCTCCGACAAGTATAGGGATTCATTGCTGCAACTACCAAACTTTTAGAATTGGATTTCATTTTTGGATGCAGTGGAAAATAGAGAACTGGAAAGCTCACGTCAGCCGAACATTAGAACTTGTGTCGTATATGAGCATGCAATTTATATTGTCCCTCCTATTTTTTTTCATAAACCTCGACCCAGAGTTGTTTCTTGCAGGTAATCCGTTGACTTTCAGCAAGGGCCATTCCTCACCCTGCTATTAAGCCCAATACGTCTAATAATAATGTGTGACGAAGGGAAAGTTCCCAACACGTTTCCCCAACACGAAGGTGAAAGTGAGGAGGACAAGGGGCAGCAGGAGGACTTCGGCTAGGTTTGTTGTTAGTCGACGAATGAATAGACAAACAATTCACCGTCGTGTGTAGAGACGTAGTTAGTATAAATGCCACCATCACTGCCGAGACTTTCACGGGGAGGGAAAATATAAAGTGAATGGCTCAGCAGCTTCTTCAAATAGTCAAAAGGGAAGGAGAAAGAGAAACGAGAATCAAAAGAAAGACATGCAAACGACTGAGTTTCGGCTCCTTATTTATTTCCGTTGTTCTTTTTTCTTTCTGCCGTAATCGATATTCAACCCTTGTACGGATCAATCAGATTTCTACCTTCGGCTTCTCAAAAAGAAAGATACGGAAGCATGTCTACATGTGATGACCTATTATTTTCTACCCAATAGACAAGTTCGGGATTGTCTGCCTTCAGGGAAATCCTTATCTAAGAGCTTCTTCAGAATAAATAGAAAATTTATTTTTAAAAACCTACTGACCTAGACACACTGCACAGCTACAGTTTTTAATTCAAAATTAAATGTTTAGTTCCGAGAGTGCAGGTACAGGTGTAAAGGAACAGTTAAAATTTGGAAAAGGCGTTGCTTCATTTGCAATGGGTTTGGCAGCATCGAATCTGGGCGAGATTACAAGTCTCAATTTAGCAGAATGGAAAACACGGGAGAAAATACGAGCAAAAAGAAAGTTACCCCCGAAAAAGAAGCTATGGGGACGAGGGTAATTTTTCTAAAGTTTCCCTCCTTTTTCTCTGGAGGACGATAAAAATGGAGAGTTTATATCTTCCTCCGCATGCATTATGTGCTGCCAACACTATTGGTTAAGTGTATACTCCAAAGGTCATGGCAACTTTGCCAGTGGTACCTTCCATGTTATACTTAATGAATTATCTTTGGATAATTTTGTACAGCTTATTCATTACCATAAGGTAAGTTCATTAGCCAGTCCTCGACAAGAGCAGTGGTTTCCATAGTATTGAGTCTGGGATTGGGAAATGGATTGGAAGCGTATAGCAGTGGAGTCATTGACCATGGTTTGACGCCCCGCTGGCCTTTGCTCTAATCAACTTTCCCTCCAGTCGTCAAACGAAGAGCTCCCACCACATAATAACAATAAAAGTCCAGGTTTGTCTGTGGAGGGAATGGAGTCAATAGAAAGGAGATATGCAGTTAGAAGGAATGAAGGCATGTCACATCCTATCTTCCAAAGGGAGAAAGTGACCAGGGACACTTGGACGTATAGTGACAAAAGAACATATAAACCCAGGTCCATCCATCTCGTCCCAAGTATTCCAATATTATTTCCTTCTTTCACCTTCCTTTCTCTACATTCCCAAAACGCTCCACCACCTTATCCCAATTCTTCCACTTTCTCCTCAAATGTAATTTCCTTTCCATCAACCACCAACCTTCCTCATTCAATTCTCAAAGCGTAAAGAACAATGAAGGGGAAAACACAGGGTCAACCCTTCCCGGGAAAAGAAGGGAAGGGTTAATATGAAGAATTAAATCCCTAAAAGTTTAATTTACTGAGGCAGCGAGATTCATTCGGGAATCAAAGAAGGAAGGAAACGGAACCTGACAACCAAACATTTTTACGGTCAATTGGACTAAATCCCCCAGAGATATTTTCCTAAAGGAGAGGGGCCCTTTCCCTCTTCATCCTTCCAAAACTTCGAAATTTTTATAACTGTATCAATATCACATAATAATAGTGATTCACTCAAAGAAAACTTTTTCTCTTTCCCAAATTAGATCCCTTGGGTAAGAGAAGGAGAGCTAAAGTTAAGGTTGATGTTGCCGCAAGTGGAAGTTGTATGATAATAGGATTAGCTTGTATGAAGAAAAGAGAAAGTATGTAGTCATAAATGAACCAATCAGAATAATTCATTTGGACTTTCCCTCCCCGCCGATATTCATCGACTCCAAAGTAAGAAAATGACTTATCACTCTCCTCGTATTCACATGGGTAACATCCATCCCCATTTGTGCTTTAGAATGCAGGATGAAAGTATTGTGAATTTGTGGGTAAGGGCCTTTCCCTGTCAGCCTTTGTGCTCCTAAGTGATAGGCGGGGTTGAGGGTGAAGAGGGAACCAAGTGACAAAGTGATGTGACGGAGGAGGGAGAAAGTTTTGTAGTTTACGCCTGACGGGACTGGAATCCCTAATGAATGAATGAGCCCAAGTTGAATTTTTGCAATGGGTTTCTGTCTCTCGGCTCTGTGCGTAGTGGTAGATCTAATGTGTATGGGATGAGATGGGGACGACGAGAGTCACACTGGAATGACTCTTAAAAAAAGTATTTAGACGTCACTATTAAGGGAAGAAGAAGGGGGAAAGTTTCCAAAGAGGCGGATGAGGACGTTGAAATTAGGATGTATTCCGATCCTTCCGAGGACAGACGGACGTTCGGATACAATGCATTACAAGCAGCAGGGGACGGCGGAAGAAAAAGAATTATAAGGAATGCGGTCGGAATCAAACAAATGGGGGAGAGAAGATCCAGAGAAAATCTTCCTTATCAATTTCTATTCTTAAATCTCACAGAAAGTTTCAACTCCCAAGCGAGACCAAGGGAAAACCCTTCCTGCCTTTGTCCAGTTCATTTTACAGAAATGTTTATGGGACAAGCCAAAGTTTTACTAATACGGCTTTTGTTGAAAAATACGTCGATACTTTCGTGTTGGCGTAAAAATGCTGCTTACATTGGTAGATGAGCCACTAACTAATTAGCAATTCAAGTTTTATCAACATAATAATCGGTGGCTAGAAGCATATTGCATCTCGGCCGCCTCTTCCTACAATTTTTCCTAATTTTGAGGAAAATGGTCCCATGCTTTTTCTCTTCCGGAGCGTCTTTGTCATACTTGAATAAACACACTTGAGAAATAATTAAATTCTGATTCACACAGGAATCCGTTCAGATTTCCTTCTCATAGGATTGACATTTAATTCATTGTTTTCTACCTCTTCAACGAAAAACTTCAGATACACTTCATTTTCTGTAGCCCTTTCTAAGAATAACTATCCCCACCAACCAACAAGTGAAATTAAAATTAGAAACTATTAAACTTGAATACGGTATGGAACATTAAGGACGACGAGTATATCAACAGCTATTCATTTCATTATTCTTAATAATTAAAAATTAATTTAAAAATACCAACGTCCAACCCGTGTCAGAAAGCAAAGAGTCTTAATAAACAGAAGCGCCATTGGGATTGTTATTTTGTAGGGCCAATGTTCCGCGTCTGTGTGATGATGACGAGGTTAATTGCAAAGGTGTGATGCAAGGGTAGACTAGCGTGGCGATATCTATTAGAAATAATGGGTGGTGGAATATGCCCATTCCAACCTTATACGAGGTGGTTAAAGGATACTTTTCACCAGCCCGGTGGTAGTCTATTCGAACTAAATCGGCTTTTAATCCAAGGACCGAAATTAATTCCAAAGGAGTAGATAAGCATGTACGAACTTTTTCTTTGGTCGATCAGTCTTTGGCTTCAGCCTAGCCAATAAATGAGTCGAGGAAGGAAATGAGTAGAAAGCAAATGGTTTTACATGGGGAAACACCCCAACTTTGGTGAAAAGGGGATTAGAAAAGTTTGGGCAAATGAGCTCTTAAAGACAAGTAATAAATGTCTAAACAAGGAATCTAATCCCTTCTTAAGCCAATGGAAACAGCACGGCATTACATCACCTTCTTACATGCCCCAAATAACGGAAGTCTATAGAACTTAAGGCTTTATGACTACCCTAATTAAACAAAAGAAGGAATTTCATGTTACAATAAAATATGGAACAAAATGCTCCCTTCCTAATTACTATAAATCATTAGCATCTATTATCATGTTGCAGATTATTCCCATTCTCTTTCGCATTAGGATTTTTAAAGAGACTAAAGGCACGTCCTTTCTACTCACCTATTCCGATTACCATGTTCCAAAATTGCCTCATGCTAGCTGTAGTTAAACATTTTGTAAAGGCTTCTCGCCCCACAATTTTATTAATAATTGCCTGAGGAGTAAAGTTTACATAAGTCTGCACAAGGTCCAGGACAAGAGACTATGTTCAGTTCCCCTGATGAGATTTCCCTTTCCTAATTATAAACGGGAAATCATTTTGGTGAAAGTACACGTACATTTAGCCCGAGAGTCATTTAATGGGGCTTTTATAAAGGCGAAAGTGAGTTTTCTTTGAGTTTAAACGCCACCATCTCAAAGCAAACGATTCTGCCTCCAAATTCATGCCCTCACGCCCCAATAATAGCCTTTCTTTCCTATCCCAGAAACACTGGGTGGCAAACAAATATGATTCAGAGCCAGAGTCCGTCCTTCAACAATTAAAAAAAATCAAAATGGACAAAGTTTTTTCGATAATGTCAATTACGGAATTGTGACTAAACATTTAACTCCTGCAGAAGAAAACACTTGAAGCTTGAATTAATTTCCGTTGTTTTACTAAAACAAAAGGATGTTTGGCAAAAGTATAATTGAAGTAGGCCCTAGTTTGTGAATTTGAAATAACATTCCGACGGCTGTGTGAAAAATCCGCCCATTAATGACAAAGTGTTGAAAATATTTCCGACAAGTTCAGACTCTTTCTTTTGTATAGTATGAATAAATGATATTCCCATTTTCTCACAAGAAATCCTTTGTATACGGCGGCAGGGAAAGTGAGGAGGGAAAGCTAAGCAAATATTTACCATCCATCAAGTCCGATAACTTCTGTAAGCCCTTGTTGAGACCCTTTCACGGCAAACTTGAGATGATGCATGGGAAGGAACTCGTCCCAGAAATAAATGTTTGGTGAAGTCAAACTTCTGCGGTTTCCAGATTGGCATCAACCCAAACAATAAGAAAACTTGATCCAGATTTAATATACTTTCACACTTTCCCCAACAACAAGCCAAAGGATTTTTATTTGCAATAGTGCTCTTTAAAAATGAAAAATCTCCCCCATCTTGTCATCCCCTTTAATGACTTTGGTTCCATTAATTAGATTTAAGAATCGGGCGAGAATGGCATGAAAAACTGCTGGCAAGAAACCTCAAACTAGTACCATCAAATTAAACATGCAGATTATTTTTATTAAAGCAGGGAATTGACAAGTGGAGAAAGGAGGGTGGGGAAAGAAGGCATGTCAGAGCTCTGTTCAGTGAAAGTCAAGAATTCACGTCAGTTGTCTCCTGAGATAGAGCCAGCCGAGAGGAGAAAGTTAGTTGGAAGAATGGAACGCTCGCTTGTCAGAGTGGGAATATTGGAGCTAATTGAGACGTAATTGAGTTTCGGACGGAATCGAATTAGGGTTTGACGGAGTTCGACTATCTCCTGTCACTCTCTCGTGCGATACAAGAATACGTAATTGAGTGCCCTTGTGGTTAACAATGTTAAATGAAGAACCAACCTATTAACTTGTAATACGCGTAACAGCGTCTAGCATGAAATTAGACAGATGAATCTTGCCTCTTTGGTGTAAAACAGCTCTGTAAGATTTCCTGTTTAAGTATTATCAAATTATACAAAGAAATAACTAGCAACTAGCTCCCAATGAATGGGAAATCGAGGGCGGGGCTTAAAGGAAGGGGAAGCCGCACCTTCTTGGAGTTTCACTTTGGGTGGCCCATTGGTATCGCATATGGGCATCCAAATTTTAATTATTATTTAATAATAATAATAATAACA
>VNWY01001142.1:9399-20094 GCA_009869845.1 Pseudachorutes palmiensis | reverse complement strand
ACTGTAGTCACCTCATTTTTATGGACCTCATGACCCCCAACGCCCGACATGGAGCTAAGAGAGAGAGGCACGACGCTGTTGAAGCGATATGTCTTGGTTTGCTTTGAAGCTGGGATCGTCGTTGAGCTCGTTGAGCTGGAAGAAGTGTCTGGGTTCCGTGGGAGGAGGCGCTTGCTCCTCCCATCCCACCGCTTAACCATAAACTTCATCCGAACCATTGCCAAGACCGCCTTCGAACAAATCCTGAAATACCACCAAAATAACAGGATTCTAGAAAGGTAGGTTGGAGTCTGTGACTGTACCTGAAGCGAGTTATTTGTGAGTGCGTGTCGATGAGTCCAACGGAGGTAGGTGCCAATGGGATGTGGTTCTTGAGTAGACTGTGGTGAGAAAAGGCAGCTCCTGATTGGTCCAGGAGATCCTTGTAGCCTTGGATGACGAGAATCAAGTATTTCTTCTGCCAAGTCAATGCCTTCCTGTAGCTCTTTGCTCGCAAGTACAATTCAACATTACCCACGTTCTACAAGAGACAGAAATTAACACAGTTTCGAGGGAGTGGGATTTATTGCTCAGAATTTGGAAGGAATTTGGACTTGTTGGAATGGATGGGAAGGGAAAGGGAGTTTCAGCAGCGACGGCAAGCCTATGGAAGGTTAAGGGTCAAGTTGATATACTGGGCTGAGGTAGATTTGTACCTGGAAAGGAACTCCACGTGGCTCTGGCACCGCTCGTTGAGCACAAAGATGTGCTTGTTGTTGCGCAAGCAACTCAGCCTCGTCCTTCTGCGCAGCCGTGAGGTCCCTCAAGTACTGCAGTTCTGCGGCCAGCTTCATGTTCTCCTCACGAAGTGCCTTGTCTTTGGCCAAGTGGCACTGAAGGGCCCTCCTCGCACCGTCAAAGGAGTCTTGTGCTGCTCGCCGCTCGCGAGCTTCCGCTTGCAGCTCCGCCTTAGCTTTTTCCAAATCCGCCTCGAGTCCTTTCCGCTCGTCAGCCATCGTGAGCTTGAGTTTCTCCAGCTGCGACATACGTGCTGCACTCACTTCCCCGAGGTACTTGATCGTCTCTTCCTTTTGCTGCTTCTCAGCACGCAGAGCCTCCAGTTCTGCATTCAGCTGTTGCAATGCTCCCCCTTGTTTGCCCAACAATTGATCTCCGTCGTCAGGCTCGCAGTCGTCCAGTCTTTGAACCAGAAAGTCCTTTTCTTCTCTGATTTTGGCCAATTGTGCCAGCAGTTGAGCCTGAGTTTCTGATTTTGCTTCACAGCAGGGCTGTCGGCGTGGAGTTCGGCTGGTGTTACACAAGTTAGGAGGTGGGGAGCAACTTAGTCTTGCCTCAAGCTCTCCCTTCTCCTTGCGCAGCTGCTCAATTTCTGCCATGAGGCGAGCAGTTGCACTTGCACATGCGTCATCAGAGGCCAGGGCCGCTTGCGAGGCAGCAGATTTCGGACAGACTTTCTTCCCAAGAGCCGCTTCCGATGGCGCTACTGATGGGCAGACTTTCTTCTTACCCAGGGCCGCTTGCGAGGCGGTAGTCGACGGAGAAGTTTCTGTCTTGTCCAGGGCTGCCTGTGAAGTTAAAGCTGACGGTGAGACTTCAGCCTTGCTAGGACTGGACGATGCGGAAGAATGAGGTAAGTCATTTCCCTCTCCAGTTTGGTCCATGTCCTCTTCCTCAGCCGAAGGATTCTGTCCCTAGAAATTTTAATTGTTAATTTGCCTCATGCCTCTGGTGTAACTAGTGGAATGCGCATGCTTAAATAGCTACCAATGCCAGATTCTCTTGGGTTGGGGAAATTGGGGAGAGATCATTTTCCTCTGTGCTCGTATCAGTGTCATCGACACCATCAGCAGAGGCAGGGTCAATGGAAAGTTCATCAGCGTCAGGAATGTTTAAATGCAATTCCGCAGCAACGTCGTCATCCGCTGAGCTTGGACTGTCGCTTTCAGCGATAGTGACTTTCTTCTCACTGGGTGAACCCTCTTCCGGTTTTTGCAGTTTGTAGACGTGGTCAGTTTCATCCTCCAACGAAGTAGAAGTAGGGGACTCTCCGTCTGTTGGTTCTTCTTCTGTAGAACCTTCAGAGGGACTTTCCCCAGTATCAGGTTCACTCTGTATAAAGATAAATTCAATCAAACAATTTTTGTTTTTGTTTTAACTTTGCTTTACTTACGCCTTCTCGTGTTTCTGGAATTGGATCCACAACTTCTTCCATATTCTCCACTTCCAGAACGTCAGCCAAGTCAGGATTGGTCTGAAAGACGAAAGTAGTTCAACTAAATCCATTCCCTGCTGGATTCAATTTCTTTACCTGTTCTTCAGCTCCACTTCCTCCTTTGAGCATTTGGTCTAGGAAGTGTCTTCGTCGACATTCCGTGGAGAGACTCCATGACCGGAGGTCGTTGACAGACTCAATTCCATGGATCGTGTTGGTGGAAATCTGTCGCTCGACGGTTGGCTGTGGGACTGGTTGCTGGTGAGTACACTTATGGTCAACTAATCCCTGGACTTCGGCCCACGTCAGACGCCTTGTGTTCCCACACGGTTTAGCAGGTACTGGTTTGCATGCCTCCTTTGCCTTCTTGCAAGGCAGACAGGAAGGGACTTGGTAGCATCTGTCCTTGGGGTACTTCTTCGTCACACCCTTGTTCTCTCCACAACTCATCATTCACACTTAAATTCAACACAGTATTTTGGAATAGAAAAATTAATTTCATAAAAGGGTACCCTTCAGTCTGTGTAAAACAAATTATAACAAACATTGGCAGCTATTGGCAACGCGCATTCCAGTGACACAAGAAGAAATTGAATTCACATACGTTTTGCTTTGGAACTGATGGATGATAACATTCTCCAAGCAGTGTGAGATCCGATTCATTCACGCCTGAGTTGAGTATGTGCCGCCGCAGCGTTTCTGGAGGCAATTCCCCACGCAAAGACTCCAGCAAACTCTGCATCGGAGTAGGGAGACGGGAACCCACTTTTGATCGTCGTTCGATCGAACTCGGTCCCTGTTCGTTGGCCACTGGAGTCGAGTGATGAGCCGGTGGCCCACCCGGGATTGACGAGATGTCCAAACCTCCAGCGACTATTGTCTGCACACCAACGTTCCGGCGAAAGTCTCCATGCGTCTGTGTCGTAATGGAGATTTTAGGTAAGGAATTCCTTCGGTTCTGAAGAGGTGCGTTGTATTTGCTCAGCATGGCTTGGTTTGCTACCATTTTCTCACGAACGTCGTCCAACTTGAATACAAAATCAGAAATCCAAAAACATGTTTTGTTTATAATGCAGAAAATGAGTCCAGACCTCAATGGATTTAAGTAGAATTTGTCCTTTGGCTTCCTCCAGTTCTTCGGTGAGTGTTTGAATGCGCGTGCGCAATGCACTGAGTGTCATTGAGTTGGGTGAAGGGCCAAATCTCAATTGATCCAAGCGACTTTCCAAGTCTGACACCCGCAGCAGCTGCTCTTTGAGCTTCTCCTGGGCGGAACCCTTTTCCAGCTCCAACTCCTCAGTGCGCTTGAGCGTAACGCCAAGGCGGAGCTCCGTGTCTCGTAACTTTTTCATCATGATTTCCTCAAACTAATAAAAAGTAATTGTTTAGCTTAACCCTAAAAGTAGGTATCTTGAAAATACCTTGAGAAAGTTTTCAAAGTGAATATCAACACGACGAATCCCGTCCGCAATATCAGCTGCAGTGCGGTCCCTTTCTGATTGCGAAGACCGGAAATGACCAGCGTCCTTGACAGAGACGTCTTCACTGGAGACGGAAATTCGACCAGAACAGGAACTTCCTGGGCGTGAAGGCATGGACGACCACTTGAAGTTTTCAAGGTCAGACAATTTCTTCTCAAGGCGCTCAGCCAAGTCCTGGATTTGGGCGTGTAGTTCCTCCGCAGTGAATTCTGCGTTGGCAGTCACAAATGTCTCTTGTGAAGAATTCATCATCGCCTCCGTTTCCCTTTGGAGGAACTCAAGGCGCTCCACTTCCTCACGCAGTGCTTCATTTTCACCCTTGAGCTCCACAACGTTCGTCGTTGAGGAGTCAATCTGGTCCTCCAAGTCACGAATGATTTCACGCAACTCAAAAATCTGGAAATGGAATTTAGTGAGTTACTTTTAGCTTTTAGATTTCTAGATTAGATTGGGAAGCAGAGTGGCATTTCATTTGAATTCGCACTAACCTTGTCGATGGCAGTTTTGAGCTCAGTCTCCAATTTCTCAGTCTTAGCTCCAAACTGAGTTTCCAGCTTGATGAGTTCATCTCTGCTGCGTAGGTCCAGTTCCTCCAGATCCATACGCTGATTCTCAGTCAACTCCTCCAGCCTACCGCGCTCTCGCTGAGCATCCGCAAGCTTCCTTCCGAACTCTTCCGTTTGGCGATTGAATTCATCTCGCTCCTGTTCACGCTCCGCAGTTTGCTCGTCCAAGTATCGCAAGTTCGATGTGAATTTCTTCTCCAAATCCACCAGCTGTAAATAAAGACGTGCTGTCAATAATTTGTTGTTCAATAAGAAGAATAAAGTACTTTTTCACCTGAAGTTTCAAATCTTCGATTACTCCGTTGGGTGTGGATGAGGAAGGGTGGAGTATTTGATGCTCTCCATCATCAACCAAGTCCAAAGGAGGTGTAAGGCACAAGTACTCCATTTTCGTCCGTGTGATTTCGTAGTGTTCTGATGACTTTTCCTCGGGAATGTTTGTTGGGCGTGTGACTGATGTCGTAGGTTGCATCTGAGAGAGAACCATCCACGTCCAACTCACTTCCGTCTGGAGACATCCGAGAGGAAAAAGAAACTAATTTATCTCCGTTTTTCTTTGTAAACTCCAGCTGGAAAAGATAAAAAATTATAAATTGCGAACTCTTTATAATTAGATTGGATTTTTTACCTGTGCCACACGAATTTTCAACTCAAGGATTTCCTCGTCCTTCTCCTTCAAGATTTTCTCCTTATCTTTCAGTTGAGAAGTCAATGCTCTTTTCTCTCCCTTTTCCTTCTCAATCTCTGCCTCTGTTGCCTTCAACTGCTTCGCCATTTTCTCTTTCTGGGAATCCAGTGAGCGGAGAATTGCAACTTTGGAAGGTTCCAGGGAACTCATTCCTTCCTGCCAAAACTCCTTGAGCTTCTTCAGTTCTGCCTTCAGTGAACTCGCATTCCTCTCCATTCTTTCACACTTCTCTTGTAACGCTCTATCCGGAATGGCCACTTGGATACCAATCTCACTTTCAAACGACTCTCTTTGCGTCGAAGCATCTGAGAATTGAGGCTGCTCCGTTTGTACTAAGGTTGTTTTGCACGACCAGAATCCGTTTTCAGGTTGAATTGATGCATCCAAATGCACCGGCGGAGTAGTCTCAGTGCTTATATGGACATGAGGCACGGGGATCTCTGCCTGGGTTGAAATCGTCACCTTTGGCACAGAGCACTGCGTGGATGCGGCCTGAAGTGTAACGCGTGGCACTTGAGTAGAGGCTTCGGTCAGAGGCGCTGCTGAGGAACTCTGCGTGTAGGAATTCTTACTGTGAACAGAATGCTGCGAAGCAACGGCAACTTGTGGGGGAGGGACAGTCTGCACTTCCTGTGAAATCATGTTCACTTGGAGACTTGGAGTGGGCAAACTCTGAGGCAATGTCAAGTACGAACTGATTTCAACAGGACCAAATTGACTCCGATCGAACTCCACATTCTCCATGGCACGTCGAAGTTCTGTTTCCAAGGACTCAATCTAATCTCATACAAAAGCTTAGCATATATAGAGTTGAGTAAAAAATTGTAGACGTACTTTACGACAAAACTCCTGTGACTCCTTTTCTTTCTCTTCCTTTTCTTTTGTCATTCCATCCAAGTGAGAGATGAGGAACTCAATCTGTCCATCTCTCTTCTCAATCGCGCTGCGGAACTCGGCGATCTAAAAATAAAACGAAATCAAGTTCAGCAAACCTGGAAGGTATTTAGAAAGGAGCTTTTTTGTTTTTGTTTTTTACAATATTATCCGGATCCTCCACTGCAGCTTCGTTTCCATCTTGTTCGTCGTGATCCGCCGGGCTTGTTGAATGCATGGACTCATCTTCATCAGAACCAAGTACATTTGCAATATCCAGAAATCCATCTCCAGCCGATTTGTACTGGTCGAGGAATGCAGAGAGGTCAAAAGAATCGTCTGCTGGGAGAGTTCCAATGGCCTTCTTCCTGGCAGGGACATTCCTGTCCTGACTAGAGCCTCCTTCCTCATTGAGGCATGAGCAATTTGCCATGTCAGCAGTAGTATTTAAAAGGGAATTGGAATTGATATGGCTCATATCCTCTTCCAGGGGAAGTGTCGTGTATCTGGAGCAATCAATGCTCTGTTCCAAGCCAGTATCAGCGCTCTTCTGCTTAGTTGTAGCCTCCATTTATGTAGATTTCTTGTAATATCTCTGTATAGTAGTTTTCCGTTTCAATAAATCATAATCTACTTTAGAACAAACTCAATTACATTCTTTCAAAATGCAAAACTTAATTAATGAGTTGTTTAATTTGCACTATTATATTTCCTGTACCTGTGCTTTCTCTGATGGCATCTAGATTGTAAATGGCACTGGAACCCCTAAAGATTCTCTGGACATCTGCTCTACTCGTTTAATCCACTTGACCTTGTTTGACCCTTATTCCGAAATCTCTTTCTTTTGTTGTGATTTTCTTCATTTTTTTAATCACAAAGGGTCCCATTGGAATGTGGAATTTTCCCGCCGTTTCAAGGATGCTTCCCTCCTCAACAAAAGTGAGACTTTTGGAGATGAGGAATTTCATTTAATGATTGGATTGTGTGAACAGTAGTTGGGGCATGCCATAAATAATTAAATTACATCTTGTAATTTAAACCAAAGACAAAAAACTACTTTATGAATGAAAAGAAGCGTCTAATAAGACTTGATTTGTTCTGTGAATTGTCACTTTTACATGTTTTCTTCCAGAAATAATTTAGTTATTGTTTTAACTTTTATTTGCGGGAGTTTCAACTGTGTTGAATGACTTGAACTTTTTCAAATGGAAAACTGACATTTCCGTCTTCTCTTCTGTGGGCAAAGAAAGGGCAATGAACGGCACTTCACATCAATTAGAAATTACAAAACAACATTCTAATTAATCATAAAATAAAACAATTGTTGTAATCTCCATTACATGACTAAAACATAACATTCCTTTTGACATTTCATACCCTCATGAGGTCAAAGTAGAAGCCAGAAATGTCCACCATAAAGGTTGTGCCGGAACTTCTTTCCCACCCTGTTGCCACTTTCTTCACATTAAATCACATTAAAAACAAACTGTGCACTTTCAATTTCAATTCAATTGATTACAATCAATTGCTGCAATTAGATTAATACTCTTAACTTCTACTTTTAACCAAGAGGTCAGTGAATACAAGAATGGCAACAGGACGTGTCGCTCAGGCCCTCAGTCACGTCCAGCTAAATACAAGTAAGTAAATGGGTATCCCTCTAAATAACAGTTGCTGAGTAATTCACATTAACCTTGTAACCTCTTGCCCGTGTAGGCGACCCAGATGAGATTGACGAGGAGAGTATGCGGAAGGAGGCAGAAGAGTACAAGAACAGTAAAAACTATGCCGGATTTGAGCGGTTGATTGATGAGCTCCAGCGAAAGCTAACCCTGCCTAAGAATGAGAACGTGAGCAAAGCAAGAGCTGCCAAGTGGATCCGGAAGTTGGTGGACATGTTTCTGGAAACTGGGAGTGCGGACGTGGAGTCTCAAATCAGGATTTGCAAGAAATGCATCACTTGGGCGAGTGAGGAGAAACGAACGTTTCTTCGGCAGTCTTTGGAATGTCGCCTGGTTGGTGTCTATTTTGACACGCACAACTTTGAAGAGGCTCTGAAGCTTGGTGGGACTCTGCTCAAAGAGTTGAAGAAAGTGGACGACAAGAATTTGCTGGTGGAGGTCCTGTTACTTGAGAGCAAGACGTACAAGGCACTTGGGAATCTGCCAAGGGCTCGTGCTGCCTTGACAAGTGCACGTACAACTGCTAACTCTATCTACTGTCCTCCATTTATGCAGGCGGAGCTGGATTTGCAGTCAGGTAAGTGAACATTCTTCTCTTCATCAAGTCAGTAATTTGTTAATCTAAAATTGAGTTTCTGTAGGGATTCTCCATGCTGCTGATGAGAAGGATTTCAAGACCGCATATTCTTACTTTTATGAGGCTTTCGAAGGGCTGGATTCCATTGACCACCCCAAGGCTCTCACTACTCTCAAGTACATGCTCCTCTCAAAGATCATGCTTGACACGTAAACACTTCATTTTATACAATCTTTGTGGAATCTCGCATCACAGTTTTTTTCCTTGTAGGCCTGAGGAAGTGAAGCATTTGCTGAGTGGGAAGCTTCACTTGAAGTACGACGGAAAGGATTTGGATGCTATGCAAGCAATTGCACTGGCAGCGCAGAAACGCTCACTGGCTGATTTCAATCTTGCTCGAACTGAGTTTGTGACCCAACTTGAGGGTGACAAGGTCATCCGTTCTCACCTGGACACCGTCTATGACAAAATGATGGAACAAAATCTTTCCCGAATTATCGAACCCTACTCCAAAGTTCAGGTAAAGATCCCTCTTCTTATTAGTCGAAATTAGAATCTTCATTTTGGCTTATAAATTCTAGATTTCCCACGTGGCGTCTCAGATTGGTCTTCCGATGCCAAATGTGGAGAAGAAGCTGAGCCAAATGATCCTTGACCGGAAGTTGGCCGGAGTCTTGGACCAGGGTGAAGGTCTTTTGGTCATATTCGACCAGATGGAGGAGAGCAAGGCGTACGAAGCAGCACTCGGACTTATCCAGAACATGGGGAAGGTCGTGGATGCCCTTTATCATAAGGCAAAACACCTCACGTGAATAATGAAATAATCCAAGGAGTAAATTAAACCCATTTCTAATCGTCTTTATTCAACCTTTGGCTCTCCTTTCATTTTGTACTTGTCTTCGGGCTGTGTATAATTTGTGTTTTTGAGTGGGTTTTCATTGGTGGCGTTGTCCATGTCCACGGCGTTGGACAACAATTGCAACATGGTCCGGTCTAGGTGCTACGCTGAGGTCGTATCGTTTGCTGGTGATGCGCAAATAGCGAAGTTCGTTCCTCGGGTCCATTTCGCGGATTCCTGAGCATGCGCGGTTGCCCAGAGGGAGGAGACCCTGCAAATTGAAAAAATCAGGAAAATATGGATTAGAAACCTGATACAAGTGAATTAAAAATGGATGAAAATGTATACATCGACAAATGCCGTAGTGGTCGTGCTATCCATGGAGGAGGTCATCGGGACACCTGCACAAACAATCAACTTAACTCAGAAGGTCAAATGGACTTCTCAACCTTACCATCGCGTGTCGTAACGATGACGCCAAGAACCGATGGTTGAGCTGCAATACGATCAATGATCTGCTCCACCTCTGTCACGTATCTAAAAGGCCATCAATTGCTCAAGTGTCAACAAAGACTTGAGGTGAAAGGTCGCTCACCATTCCGCTGTGGCCAGAATCCTTCTTCCGTGACATCTTCAGTAGCTTCTTTCGCCTGGCGAAGTCCTTCTACTAGTTCTTATCACAATCAGAATTAATTAATTTATTCCTGACGGGTCCAAAATTATTCTCAAAAGTTGGAAAGAAATCAAAGAAATCGAAGAGTTGATTTCCCGTACCAATTCCGCCGGTGTGTATCCATGACCACGGAAAGTGACAACTCAGCACATCGACCTCTGTCCAGACAGAAGAACGAAGGGAAAGTTCAATCTTTACTTGATCGCCTTTTATCTTCATTTTGATTCCGAGTTTGTTTTGAAGTGTCTTTGAATTTGAACAGCTAAGGATGGAGCGACGCCGTGGCATGGCTGACCTCAAACGTGACCTCGACTCGGGTCTCAAGTTCTGCACGGTAAAAGCATTCCTTTCCGTTGTGCGTGTCATATGTTGGATGTAATGTCATTTATGTGTCATGATTGTTATTTTGCAGCGACTCTACACTCTTCGGCAAGAGGATTTCGGGTCGAAGAAAGTTTTATATGCGTGGCAGCCTTCGACCGGAACACTGTTGGCTTCAGCTATAGAGAATAATCCACTAGTTCATGTCCACAACCGACAGGGTCAAGTAGAGGGACAAATCCCACTCCAAGGGTCAGTTTTCAACCAATCAGAAACCAGCATTCTGAATGAACGTTTCCTTTGCTTAGGAACTGCCTTGCTATGAGTTGGGATTCAGACGGTGATTTTCTTGCCCTGGTGACAGAAGGACGGAGTTCTGTTCTCCTCTGGGAAGCTCACACGAAGCGACTTACTGATATTGACTCTTCCCTCAAGGACACGGGGAGTGCCCTTGCATGGGCTCCAAATGGGAAGACATTTGCATATGGAACTGTCAAAGGGAATCTCCTCATCTACAATCATAGAACGTTACGGTAGAGTCTGAAACGTTTCAAAACTAAAGAATAAATGAGGAATTAATGAGACTTTGTTGATACTCCAGAAAGATTCCTATAATCGGGAAGCATTCGAAGCGGATCACGGTGTGTGCCTGGTCAAACGAAGGCATCCTTGCCCTTGGCACTGCGGACAACGTCCTCAGTCTCAACACACCCGACGGGGATGCATTCAAGACAGTTCAACTCCACGGGAAGCCACAGGATGTCAAGTTCGGACACCTCAAGGA